>PVIJ01013278.1:6092-45926 GCA_004024925.1 Scalopus aquaticus | reverse complement strand
AACAAAAAAAAAAAAATAATGATTGTAAAAAAAAAAAAATCTTGGCCAACAGGATCCAACAATGCAGCCAAAAGATAATACACCACGACCAAGTGGGATTCATTCCAGGGACACAGGATGGTTTATCATCCGAAAGTCAATGTAATCCATCACATCAACAAAAAGAAAAATAAAGACCATATGATCATATCAATAGATGCTGAGAAGGCATTTGACAAAGTGCAACACCCATTTATGATAAAGGCCCTTGAAATCCTTGGGATAGAAGGAACATTCCTTAACATAATAAAAGCCATATAAGACAAACCCACAGCCAATATTATCCTCAATGGTGAGAAGCTGAAAGCCTTTCCCCTAAAATCAGGAACAAGACAAGGATGTCCACTCTCACCATTGCCTTTCAATATAACACTTGAAGTCCTAGCGAGAGCAATAAGACAAGAGAAAGACATACAAGGATTCCAAATAGGGAAAGAAGAAATTAAACTGTCCCTATTTGCAGATGATATGATTATATACATAAAGAATCCCAAAAACTCCATAGAAAAACTACTCAAAACTATAGACCAATTGAGTAATGTAGCAGGATACAAAATCAATGCGCAAAAATCAGTAGCCTTTCTATATGCAAACACTCAGTCTGAAGAAGAAATTAAAAGAATTATCCCCTTCAAACTCGAAACCAAAAAAATCAAATACCTGGGAATAAACCTAACAAAAGAGGTAAAGGACTTATACAAAGAAAACTACAAGACGCTGTTAAAAGAAATAAAGGAAGACAGAAAAAGATGGAAAGACATGCCCTGCTCATGGATTGGAAGAATCAACATCATCAAAATGGCCATCCTACCAAAAGCAATCTACAGATTCAATGCGATTCCGATAAAAATCTCAATGACATTCTTCAAAGATATAGAACGGATATTGAAGGAATTCATATGGAACCACAAAAAACCTCGAATAGCTAAAGCTCTCCTGACTAAAAGGTAGATGAATGGAGGGATTACACTCCCTGACTTCAAACTATACTACAAAGCCATAATAATTATAAAGATTTTTTTTTATTTATACATACAAGCTGGGGTACAGGCCAGAGGCATGGGGTGGCGAGAGGGTTCACCAGAGACAGAGCGGGTAGCAGAACAGGCAGATCAGAAATACACTGCTGAGGGGAGCAGCGGGCAAGGCAGGAGAGGTCTGCCGTGCCATGTGGGATTCTCCCTGGCCGGGTGTCAAACTCGCGTCACCACTGCCGACAGCTCCACAGCGTGGCACCCAACCGCTGCGCCACCGGGGAGGCCCAAAAAGCCATAATAATTAAAACAGCATGGTACTGGAGCAAAAACAGACACATGGACCAATGGAACCGAATAGAAAACCCAGAAATAAATCCACATATTTATGGACAACTCATCTTCGACAAAGGAGCAAGGAATATGCAATGGAACAAGATTAGTTTGTTCAATAAATGGTGTTGGGAGAACTGGACTGCTACATGCAAAAAAATGAAGCTAGACCACTACCTCACACCATGCAGAAAAACCAACTCAAAATGGATAAAAAACCTGGAGATAAGACTTCAAACCATAAAGTTTATAGAAGAAAAAATAGGCAAAACTCTACATGACATACATCTCAGCAAAATCTTTAAAACCACTTCCCCCATAGCGAAGGAAGTAAAAGAAAAGATAAACAGCTGGGATTACATCAAACTAAAAAGCTTCTGTACAGCAAAAGTGACAATAATTAAAACAAGCAGACACCCTACTAATTGGGAGAAGATCTTTGCACACAATACAACGGATAAAGGACTGATAACAAAAATCTACAAAGAGCTCACACAACTCAACAAAAACAAAGTCAACAACTCAGTCAAAAAATGGGCAGAAGAGCTAAAAAGACACTTCTCCAAAGAAGAAAAGCAAATGGCCAACAGACACATGAAAAAATGTTCAACATCACTTATAATCAGGGAAATGCAAATGAAAACCACAATGAGATACCACCTCACGTCAGTGAGAATGGTGCACATTAATAAAACAGGCAACAACAAATGTTGGCGAGGATGTGGAGAAAAAGGAACTCTACTACACTGCTGGTGGGAATGCAAATTGATCCAACCACTATGGAAAGCTGTATGGCGTTTCCTCAAACTGCTAGAAATGGAACTTCCATATGACCCGGCAATACCACTACTGGAAATATACCCAAAAGACACAAAAACACTAATCCAAAAGGATACATGCACCTGCATGTTTATTGCAGCACTGTTTACAATAGCTAAGGTATGGAAACAACCCAAATGCCCAAAAATAGATGACTGGATCAAGAAGATGTGGTACATATACACAATGGAATACTATTCAGCATTCAAAAAACACAAACACATGCAATTCGCAGCAACATGGATGGACCTAGAGGGGATCATGATCAGTGAAATAAGCCAGAAAGAAAGAGAAAATTATCAAATGGTTTCACTTATAAAAGGAATATAGGGGAGCCAAATAAGAAAGCGACATTCAGCAGGGAAGGAGGGAAGGGGTAGGGCTCAAGAGAGGGGAAGAGGGGAGCATGGAGGACTATGGTGATGGCTCCATGGGTGAACAGGTGGTATGTAACTTATGGGGAACACACAATAATGTAAAAGATATGAATAACAAAAATAAATAAAATATCTATTAAAAAAAGTTGGGGAAACCATAAAATGATGTGCAGAACAACCATAAAAACTTTTTCCACTTATAACAATTATCCCCACAAAGGACACACCTATTCTTAAAATGATGGCTTTCACTTGACTTCATTACTCCTACTAAAGAGGGTATATTAAGACTAAAGAGTGACAGTACTAGGTACACAAAATCCACCCTAAAAATAAATCATTACAAATTTTAACACAGAAACAAGTAATAGTAACATTATTTACAACACACCTTACTTCTAATTAAAACATCCTGTGTCATGACATTCTGGATAAGATGTGCCATAAGTATTATCTCAGGGCTGAACACACCTTAGACTTAAGGAGAATATAAGAATGCCTCTGTGAGGCATTTGGAGGGAGTAGTTTTTGTTGTTTTTATGGCAGCATGTTGATAGGAATGATCAGATAGAGTAAAAGGAATTGATATGAGGGAGATATGAAGAAGATCTATAGAAGCAACATTTTGAGAACTATAGAAACAACGCTGGGATGATCCAGGGAACAGGGCACTAGTGTTTTACTTTGGTAGGATCATGGACACTCCAGAAAAGCAAAAAACATGGTACAAATAATACAGATGAGTGAATAGACTTTGTGACAGGATTATAAAATAATATGATTACTTTATTTCTCTTATTGAAGTATCAGAGGCAACTACAACAGTATAGGATGAGAAAGGAAGAGGTAGAGAGCAAATATACAAGGGAAGTATGGAGGGAATACTAGGCAGTGATGGGTCATACCACTGAAGATTTGAATCCTCCACCCTCTGTTCATAGAGCCTTGCCCATAGATTAATATCTCATTGGTTGATCCACAATGAAACTTTCTTTTTTCTTTTCCCCGCTTTCTACAATCAAGGTCTTTATTGCCTCCTGCTCCTCCATTTCCTTTCCCTTCTAAGTTCTCCTGTCTCCCCACTTCCACCTGTAGTCTTAATCTTTTCTATTCTTTGAAAAGAAGCCAACAAACACCTCCCTCAGGAAACACACATTAAAATTTTTCCGATTCAGTTTTTTCTTCCTTCTTCTCTTCTTCATTTCCTCTCCCTTCCAGCCACTCCCTCCCCTTCCTATGAATTCAGTATGTCAGAAAGAGGAGGCAGTCTTGGTGGCCCAGAGAAAGCGGCACAGCCTAAGTTAAGGTGAAGAGGGCATTCATGTGAGGGTCACGGATACAAATTTTCTAGAAAACCTACATTTCTAATATGAGATATAGATTTAGAGATGGGTAGATCCCCTATCGAAGATCAATGTCCCAAAAATCAACTATTAACCAGAAAAGTTTAGGTAGATGTCCTTAGATAAACAGCCCATATCACCAAAGAAATCTGTACTAAATAAGAATATGGCAGTTTTCTGAGGAAAGCAGACCCTTTACCACCTTTCACCATCAACACAACTGCTTGGAGGGATATGATGTAAGAATATGTTTCAAATCCAGGTGCTTAATGAAAACATTACACAACCCATCCACTAACGTATGTGAGCTAGGCAAGTCTGGAGGTACCACTTTTTCCTCTCTGCCTGGATCAGACATGTTGACATGTTGAGTTAGTGTGGAAGGAGGGAGGAAGATAAAATCATGACAGAAATCACAAATTTGTTGGGGAAGGAGGAGGCTGAAGAGCATGGTGAAAGAGAGTTCCTTTGGAAAAAAATGTTACTAAAAACTAGCTAACATATAACTATAGAGCCATATCTTCCAGAACACCCCATCAGGTATTGGGAAACCAGGCTCCCAGGCACCTTGAAATGCCTCAAAGTGGGAGAGGGTCTACATACATCCTCCACCCACTTGTTGAGGTGCCAGAGAATTTCAGTGGTGCTGCAGCCCCACACTCTCCTAACCAAATGTACTTGGGGCAACAGTCAAATGTTACAGGGCAAGATACTTATTAACACAAAAGAAATATTCTGAGAATATGATGAGAAGTTACAGCATGTTGGACCTCTGTGCATGAAAAGGGCAGTGAGGAAGGATAAGAAAGCATCTATCCTCAGACACGGCAACAAAAATCGTTTTTACTAAGTCTCCATTCAAGATGAAGCATAACTGGAAAATATCAAAATGCCCTCTGATTCCAGTAAGATAGCTTGCCAGGATATAATTTTCTCAAATTGCATCCATTTTTATGACTAAGTAGGGCACTTGGCAGCAGTTGTAGATGATTACTAAGACTAAGCATAGATGCTGTTCCTTCTGTGCAAAAGCATCTTCCTTTAATGCAGTCACCACCACATTCTTAAGATTTCATAGTATTGCTCCACTCACCCTCACCCCCTATCAATAGGCCCTAAAGATTCCAGGAAAGTTGATACCTCAATTCTGAAACTGTTACTGCTCTACCTCAATGGTGCAGCAACTGAGTCACATGAGCACTTCAAGTGTCCACTCTCCTCTCAATAAACAAACAACATCTGTTCCAGAGAAATCTGCCTCTCATTCACTCCAAATGAGTTTAATGATGCTTTAGAACTTAGGAAAGAAACAAGACTGGATGCTTCACAGTCCAAATGACTTAGGTCACCCTCATTAGTTTCCATTTATAGATATTGCTTGCATGTCTGAAATGTTTACTCATCTATGGACTCTAGCTCCAAACCTACCCTCTGCACTCAGCTTTGGGTACTAAGGCTGGGACTGCAAACATCTTCACTTCTCCAGGGGAGTCTCTTAGATACTGTCAGTGACTGTACTAAAGGGAACCCAAAGACTGCAGAAGAGACTTACCCTTCTGTTCACTATTCTGTCATCCTGCACTAACACTTCATTCCAATAGTAGCAACTGACATATCTAATATGTGATTCCAGTTTCCACTTTTCCACACTCCAAGAACGAATCACCTTGTATCACCTCAGAAACACCAGAACGAGGTCCACACGGTCACTCCTATGGGGTTCTCTGGTCTAATAACCTCAACTTTTGCTCCCTGAGCCCTGCGTGGCAGCTGAATCCTTCTATTTACTCTCTCTGTGTTGCCTCTATGTCTCTATTTTCTTTTCAGTTCTCTAATACCTGCTTATATATAGCCTTATATTAAATTACCTCTCTGAAAATAACTAATGTCTATATTCCTTCCAGGCCCTGCCTGATATGTGTGCACTAATTGTTCTGTCCTATTTTGTCTGCACACATATAAAAAGAGAAAGAAAAATCTGACATGAAGTGAAGTTTTCATAGCAAGTGACTCTTTTTAAACGAAATTCTCCCACTGCTGACAATAACAACAAATTTGCGGAAGTCATGGCCTACTTTTCAACTGTTCTTTTCCTTTGTTATTGTCAGTTAATGGCTATTTCAGAGTTTAATGATGAAAATTTCATTGGTCAGAATTCTTATTTTCTATGAGGAGAAGTAATTCAATCTTGAGCTATGAAAACTTCAAACATTCCTATATTAGTTTACTGTGGCTGCTACAATGAATTAGAACAAACATAGTGGCTTAGAGCAATAGAACATATCCCTTCACAGATTTCAAGGCCCTAAGTCTGCAATGGAGTTATCAGCAAAGCTGAACTACCTCTGACGGGTCTGTGGGAGAATCTGTTCCTTGCTTCCCCCAGTTTCTGGTGCTTATTTACATTCCCCGGCATCCCTTGCCTGTGCCTATGGCACTGCAAGCAGTCTCCGTAATCAATTGTCTCCTCTTCTTTGTGTCTTCTTCTCTATGTGTCTAAAAATCTCTCTTTCTCTTATATATGATCATATAGTGCCTACCCAGATAACCCAGCTAGCTTTCTCTTAAGATCTTTAATCAGTTGTTTTTTGTGTTAAATAAACTTCACAGGATCTGGAAATTATAACTTGGATATGACTTTTGTAGACCACTATTTAGCCCATGATAGTAAACTCTCAGGAACCCTTCAATCTTTTGTAATGAGAATGTCTGTAGTTCTTAGACCACATCTCTCCCACCATTGTATTTTGGAATCAGATAGTTTGTTTTCTATTTTCACAGGTTTATATATGGAAAGGAATGTTATTTCAAGGAGGCTCATACCACAGATCTCTCCTATAACATATATAAATAATTTATATTAAATTTGGGACTTTTTGAGCATCATTTTCAGATGTTATTCTTGGACTTAAACTTGATGCTGAAATGAGTTGAGATTTCGGGGAAGTAGTGATGGAACCAATGTATTTTGTCCATGGGATACACATGATTGAAGGGAGACCAGAAAGCAGGTGCAATTGGCCAAACTAGGGACCCCAAAAGTGATATGATCATATCCTGATTCCCAGAACCTGTGAATATTACTTTATATGGCAGAAGATGTGATTAGCAGTCCTGAGAAGAAGAGCTTATTCCAAATTGTCCATGTGGTTATGCACTCATCTGCACCCTTATGAGAAAAAGGCAGAGAGGTTTTGAGTCAAAAACACAGAGCAGAAGCCACACAGAAGAAGAGGCAATGTGATCACAGATGCAGAGATTGGTGAGCCAGCTACAAGTCAAGGACACCAAGGAATGTCAGCTGAAAGACTTCAAAAACTGATTTCTCCTCTTATCAGAAGGAGCACATCCCTGTCAATAACTTTGCCCTGTCAATAACTTTGGTTTCAGGCTTCTGTGAGAAAATACAATGTTGTTGGTTTAAGACACCAAATGAGTTACAGCCGCCTAAGAAACTAATATAGTTCCCAAAAATAACAAAATACTAATAGAAAAAGTGTTCTGGCAGCATTGTTGAAACAAATCTAGATGGGGGTTGGAGGGGTTGCCATAGGACTTGCATTTCTCCTTGTGGGGAGGCAGTGAGTGGGTATGGGGGTAGGAGGTTCTAGCATTTATGAATGTGTGCAACAATTTACAAGTAAAGAAACATCGTGAAAGAATAGCAATTCGTTTTATACCTCTTAAAAGCTATGATGGTCTTATGTTTTGAAACATCTTTTAAAGGCTTTAGATATTGCCATGGGTTAGATCTAGAGATTATCTAACATCCTGGGTTTTTCTGTCATTCATAGGTTTCAAGGAATGGCCTTACTCATGTTAACTTTCTTTTAAATGTTTTTATTAAAGTTAATATTGGTTTACACCATTGTTTCCATAATAGTGTAGAATCCCCCATTTTAGGCATTGTTGCCATAGTGCACCCACCACCAAAGAAACCTTAGTCCATCACCATAGACCCCCATGCTGCCTCCCTTCTTTGTTCTCATGCCCACCTCCTCTACCCTTCTGGTTGCACCCATTCCACAGTCAGTTTTCAGGGGTTAGTTTGTTTTTTTTAGTTTGGCTTTATCTGACCTTCTGTTTTGTTTTCTATATTCCACGCATAAGTGACACCATCTATTATTAACTTTGAAGTATTCCAATGCTTCAGAAACATTTGGTATCCATATCCCACCATATCTGTCAACTAAAAAGGAAAATAGCCCAATTTTTCTTTTATTAATGCTAACTGATTCAAATGTGGTATCAGATAGGAATAAGTGAACTTAGTATTGAAAAATTTATTTTTATAAAACAACTAAATCTATTCTAAGAATCCCAGAGCTGCTGTATTTCGATGTCAAGACTAACTCAAAGTTCTGAGAGACCTGCCTATTCTGCTCCTTCCAGACCTCAGGTATATGGCACTCTGGTCTTACAGGAAGTGAATAAACACCCTTCGTACCTACACATAGACAGATTCATTCATACCTGAGTTTTAAATAGTGAACAGTGAAAGTGGGGATAGTTAGGAGTCTAGAGCCTAAACATAGTGAGTCAGGACCAATACCAGGAAAAGACAAAGTGACCCAGAATTGCCACATGGCCCAGTAATCTGGCTGCACATTAATCCTTGAATTGATTAAGCTGAACCTGAGACTTACTCTGACAACAAACACTTAGAGGAGTAGAATATTTGTTTTATATTAATGTTTCCTCAGGTTGTTTATTAGTTGCAAGGAAGAGAGGAAATTATGGTATGGATAAACTAATTGGTGATAATTAACATCACCTATCAAAGGTATATATATATATATATATGTAACCTCTGTACATGATTTCCTGACAAGGCATCACAACACCTACCCAGGATTACAGCGTGAATCAAAAAATTATTTAAGACAATATTTAAATAGCACCAAAATCTGTAAAATACGTTCAAATGTCTTTGTACATTTGTTTGTACAAAAATTTATTGTTATAAAATTTTAATGAAAACATTGAAGTAGGCCTAAATAGATGGAGATCTACCTCATGATCTTGGATAAGAAGTTTTCATATCATAAAAATGTTACTTTAAATTGATTTATAAATTTAATGCATCTGCAATCAAGATGCCAATGGGACTTTTCACAGAATTAGAAAAAAATGCTTCTAAAATTTCTATAGAAGTACTGTAGAAAAGTGAAGACTACTAAAAGTTATAATCTTTAGAAACCAATAAGGAAGAACACAAAATATACTAATAGGCAAAGCCAAAAGTCAATGTTTTATAGATGAAGAACCACCTATTGAGATTAAACAGGAATAAATGCTTAACAATACCGATAATTCAGAAAATACAAATCAGAAACATGATGAAATATAATGTAAACCTATATGATTGGAGTAAGTAAAATCTGAAAACATGAAAAGTTGGAGACAACAGAGGTGAGAATGATTTTTTGTTTACATTTCTTGGTGGTACATCAACTATGAAAAATAATTTGGCATTATTTTATAAAGGTGCTTATAACCATACTCTGCAACTCAGTGCCTTTGCTCTAAGGCTATACCCACAGAGATGTTCATTTAAGAAACATGGGCTTGGGCCTCCCTGGTGGCCCAATGGGTTAAGTCTACATGGACTTGGGCCTCCCTGGTGTCCCAGTGGGTTAAGTCTAAGCACTGTGACGCTATCGGCAGACACTGCAACATGAGTTCAGTCCCCAGAGAGGGAGATTCCCGCATGGAGCAGCAGACCTCTCCTGTCTCTCCTGCTGCTCCCCTCAGCAGTATATTTAAGTCAATCTGCCTGTTCTCTGCCCACTCTGTCTCTGGTGAACTCTCTCACCACCCCACACATCTGGCCTACACCCCACTTATTGTATGCACAAATAAATAAATATTTTTTTAAAAAAGCATGGGATACTATGCATAAAATGTTCTTAACACTAAAATAGTGGAAAATGTGTAAAATACCCAGAAATAAACAAAAAGATTACTCATATGGCAAAAATCATACTGTAATGTTATACAAAAGGCAGGATGAATAAACTATAGGCACAGGCAACAACATCAACTAACAACACAATAGACTCAAAATGACATGTCTGAGAAAACAATATAGCTATAAAGTCATAAAACTCTTTTATTAGTTAAAAACAAAGCATATTGAGGGCCTCCCTGGTGGCTCAGCGGTTAAGCGCTGCACTGTGGAGCTGTTGTTGGCAGGGGCGACGCCAGTTCTACTCCCTGGCCAGGGAGATTCCCACATGGCGCGGCAGACCTCTCCTGCCTCGCCTGCTGCTCCCCTCAGCAATGTGTTTCCATCCATCTTCCTGTTCTGCTCCCCACTCTGTCTCCGGTGAACCCTCTCTCCACCCCACACCTCTGGCCTGTACCTCAGCTTGTATGCATAAATAAATAAATCTTTTAAAAGAAATTTTTAAAAGACAAAGCATACTGAATGTCATATTTTGATATAAAAATATATGGGCCAAATATTTTCTAAAAAACAAATGATGACGAAATTTAAAATCGTATTTATGTCTAAGGAGGTATTTATGAGAATATAATAAAAGAGGCACACAGAAATCACTGCAAGTTACTGATACAATTCTAGCTCTGCTACTAGTGATTTCCACAAAAAGGGTACAGGGAGAATGTCATACATAGACTAATGACAATAATGTGTCACCAACTAAGGACCGTTAAAACTAATAAAATTCTGTCCATCTAATCTTTTTTTTTAAGTTCTATAAAGTTCTCACAACATTTGGGATACTAAACACAAGATGTACTGTTTACGAGTCTCGCTCTTTTTCCTATTTCTTTTATGGTGCAAGTTTGTTACTTATTGGTAAGAGGAAGAAGAGAGAAAATGGAGAGTAAACGGGCAAACAAAAAAGTATATCTATTCTCTCCCACTGCTTCTGTTGCATAAATAAATAGCAGTCACTAGCATCTAGGGATTTTCACATATTAACTTCAGAACTACATCATTTTGAGAATAACCTCCAGAAGGTTCATGACTTCTCAAACTCGTAATTTTGCTCAGCTATAAATCTGAGTAATATGTATCATACTTCCAAAAGTGTAGCATACATAATAATCACTCAAGGTGTGTGAAAAAATGCAGATTCTGAGTCAATAGATTTGATGAGGAGTCAAAGAAATTACATTTTTAACAAGCTTGCAGGTGATTCTGTACATTTCAAGAAACACTATGATAGAAGTTGTAAGCTAGAGGCAGAGAACTCTCAATACAGTTAAGCAGTCTTATGCTTGTCAACAAATTTCATGGCTATATTATTAGAGAATGTGAACTTTTTCAAATATTCCAACAATATTTTGGTGAATGTCAAGAGTTGACTACAAATCTAAAAGCCTGCATTTTCCTCCTAGTCAGTTACATTACATACACAAGCATTTTAGGAATCATTTTAGACTGATTAGAAAACATAGGAAATAATGTGAAAAGGTAGCAAAGTTTGCTGAATTCCAAAGGAGAAACATTTGAAGTTCCTGCAATTTCATTTCTTTCCCCACACCGTCCCCCTTCAGTGGGGCTGCCTGGCACCATCTTGGCAACTACTGAGATTTCCCCCACAGTTCACAGCAGCAGGGCTGCCTTACCACATGCAGACTTAAGGGTCTTGGCCAAACACAATACACCTTGCCAGACCCTATTAAACGTCCATCTGGCAGTGACACTTTCCAAGTAGTCCCAGCACTGGCCTTGCCCATGGCTTCCAGCTTTGCATTTCAAGGCTGGATGATGTAACCATCAAAAAACTCCCTAAAACTCTTAAGAAGCAAGTTTTGCAGTCCACTTCCTATTAAAAACAAAACAAACGACAACAAAAAACCCCAAGGTAATGTTTTCAGGGAATAAACAAGTTTGGCACATGGCACTTTTAATTAATGGAAGAGAAAGTATATTCAACATCTTTAAATTGTGCTTATTATATCTGATGTTCCTTGTTGATTATAGTCTCTTTTCCTTTCATCGGGCATATTCTAAAAGTTTACATTTTCCTGGAGAGTCTGACTCAGAATTATTTACACACTTATTGGTATAATTTTTCATCAATAAAATCTACTTGTAGTTGGGTATCATTAATAATTATCTGGTATCACTGGTCCTAAGCTGGTTCATGTTTCTCCCTCCATTTAGGTGTGGAAGACTTCCATCCATCACCTTCCCACTTGGTATCTCTTTCTTAGACTTACATCGACCCTAAGGTTGTCTAGGGAGAGACGTATACATAGAATAAATTGTATGGGAACTAAACTAGTCTAAGACAGTGGCAAAGTTGTTCCTGTTGAATAGTCACCAAAGGAGGTACTGACAAACGTTTCACCATTGCTATCTGAGAGAATTCTTACAGTGTTATCAGCAAAGGTGGGCTTCCTTGGAGGAAAGCTAGAAAGCCTGTGATCCAGTTCCCACATTGCCACTGAATGTGCAATAATGTCCCTCTTTGCCTATTATGGGTTGAACTGCATCCCCCCTTCAAAATTCTGATGTTGAAATTCTGAGGTATCCCCACCACTGCAGAATGTGACTGTATTTAGAGACAGAGCTTTTGAAAATGTAATTAAGGTAAGATGAGGTCATATGTGTGGGCCTAAATTCAATGTGATTGGTGCCCTTATCAGAAAGAATATTTGGACAGTCACACACACACAAAGATGATGTAAGGTTGCTGCAAGAAGGCAGCCATCTGTAAGCCAAGTAGAAAGACCTCAGAAGCACCCAAACCTGCCAACATCTTAATTATGGACTACTAGTCTCCAGAACTGTGACAGAATTAATTCTAGTGTTAAAGATACCTAGTCTGTAGCATTTGTTACGGTAGTTCTAGCAAATTAACACACTGCCAAGTAAACTCGGTTCTCCTGGACAGCAGATACTTTCTTTTCTTGAGCAACTTGTCCAACACCAGCTCCTTACTCCTACCCCTCACACCTGCATCTTACAGCCCTCCTTCATCCTACTTCCCCTTAGTTTTTTCCTCCTGACTAGTAAGGGCTCCTTATGGTTGTTGTAACAAAATAACACAAACTGGATGACTTCGAAGAAGAAAAATTTATTTTCTCACAGTTCTGAAAGTTAAAAATGCAAAATCAAGATGTCACAAGAGTGATGCTTACTTTGAGAGTATGGACAAAGCGCACACCAGCCTAGTCCCAGCCTGAGGGGTATCTGGCAGTCCTTGCCATTCCTGGGCTTGCGGCTGCATCACTTCAGTCTTTGCCTCTGCCATCAGATGGAGCTCACCCTGTGCTTCCTTTTCTTCTCATGGTGTTTTCCTTTCCTTAGGTCACATACTGATGACCTTGGTTACATCTGCAAAGATCTCATTTCCAAAAAACATCCACTCACCGATAGCAGGCCTGACACCGATAGTGTCAGGCCTTCAATATATCTTTTTGGAAGGCAAAGTCAACCCATTACACTAGCCAGCTCAGGAAAGGTTTAGATTATCAGTCACAAAAATCCCACCTCCTTTCATGTACCTAATAAAAATGATTTTGCTCAAAATTTCTTTCCTTTTTCCTCCTCTACACCAGTCCCTACATTTTCCTAAAGCTTTGAGGACTTCTAAAACACTAAGTCTGTAAGAAAGGTCATCTTTCTTTCTAATCTGTTTTGTGTGCTATGACCCCAGCACCCAGAACAGTACTTGGCACTTCTTTAGTACTTCTTGAGTAAATGAATGACTGCAAAAACTTGGGTACCTCACTTCTCACTTGTACCATATCTGCCTTTGGGTACAAAATCTAGAGCCAGTCAATTGCTCATATAAAACATGTAAGTATAAGAAAAAGAAAAAAAATAATAACTAAAAATATTATCCAGGTTCATGCTACAAGAGTTCAAGAATATATTTCCAAAATAAACCTTAAAAAATTATCAATTAGCAACTCAAATGATTTATTAAAATGTTAAAACAAATTATTGCCTTTTTTCTTAAATGTGAGACAGGAATTAAAAATCTGTGCTATCTCACTAATATTAAAACTTAGACGCCTTTGGGAAATTTACTAGAGAAATCACTAACTAGATACATCTGCATACCAAAAACTGACCTCTTGAAACAAGTTGGTCTATAATAAAAAAAAATGTATATTTTAGGTTGAAACAATCGACAGGTTGAATTTTGCAAGATACGTACTAATGCTTAAAACTAAAAGAAATAGAACAATCTTTTTTTTTTTTCAAAAATCACTTTAGCATGCCTAATGTCAAATTAGATGTTGGGGTAAATGTTAAAAAATATAAAGACAAAGAATCTTCTAAAAGAAACAAACAAACAAACAAACATAACTTGTCCAAGGTCTTCCTTCAATAGCAGAAGCTGCTGGCACATCAATCACATCCCCAGTGTGTGTGATCCTTCACCCCAAGATTTTCAGTCTTTCTCAGTTTATTCACTACTAAGACCTTCATTAGTTATCAGTACTAGAAATTATCTTATCCTAGGTATTGCTTTATATTTTCATCTGTCTCCAGGATAAGCACCTGCAGATTAGGAACTATCTTTTTCATTACTTAATATCTAATGATATAAATCATGCCTAGCACATAAAGCTGCTCAGTAATCTTTGTCAACTAAAATATTCAGTAGAATGTTTCTTAAAATGGAAACTATGGACCCAAAAGAGATAGGACAAGAGAATCCTATTCAACAAAACAAAAGAAATATGAATTTCTTGCAGATACTGGGCAGCAAGTTATATGATAAATGAAGCAAGATAGATTTTAAAGAAAAACTTGAACACAGTATCATTTGAAATTCTGAACTCATGGTAAAGTAGAAAAGCTGGAATGGGGGGAATGTACTGTGGAACCATCAGGATTTCAGAAAGAAGTAATCTGAGACTCATTTATGTTTCAAACATTGAAAAGTCTACTACTATTTTTAACGTGCTCAAGTCATTACATTTATTCCCTCTATATAACTAAAAAAAAATCTGCAGGTTTTATGGAGCACAGTGAAACATGAGTATTGTTGCCATTTTACAGACGAAGAAACCTAAAGCCTAGAGAGAATGAACAACTGTTCGAAGTCACAAAATCAGCAAGTGAAACAATGAACTGGGGTTTGGATCCAGAAGGTGTTAGAAAGATTTATTAAGATTTCAAAGATACGCGGCAGTCAGTTCTTACTCTAGTGTTCAATAAATTCAATTTGTTTCAAACTGAAACAAGCTATTTTTCCCCTCACATGAATTTGGGTCTGGGCATATTATCAACTACTATAATTTCCATATTATTGCTCATAACTTTTCTAGCTGTTTTGTTTAGAGCTTCTCAAAGCACTTTTTGTAATTGTGAATCAGCAAATTGTTGATATTTATACAAATTAATTATAAATTACAAATACAAATTAATTTAATACAGTTATCGATGACTTCATTGAATGTTGTAATTTATATTATGAATTATTGAATAGTGTCTTTCAACTTGTTACTTTCTAAATCAAACAATGATCTTTTTTTCTGTGGTGTAGTGTACTCTTAGCTTTTAAAGGATTAGAAGAAGAAAATGACATGCTATTCCACCCCAGCAAAATAAAATCATGAAAAAAAATGCATAATAAAGAAAAGCTATGGATAAAATGAACATGCAAGTCAGCATTAGTAGGCAACAATAACTTCTTTTTTTGTCCAAGTATATAGCAAGGAGCATCTAACAAGGCTGGAATAATCTTCTGGTAGATACATCAAATGCATAGCTTCAGAATCTCTCCACTTCAGTTGTCTTCTGGGCCTTCAACATGTTCCACTAAGTCATCACTTGACAGGCCATATCTAAGAATAAAGGAGCTATGTGATTCAGCTTCCTGCAGCTAACAACACCTGTATATCTTTGTTTCTTCCCACAACTTCCTGAACCAGTTGAAGTACCCAGATGCAGGACAAAGGGTCTGTATTTCCTAGCTTCACAATCTAGGAAAAAAACCCAGAAGTGGAGGTATCAGCTCCCAAAACACTAAGTTTGACTAGTGAGCGAACGGAGATGGGAAGGAGGCAGATGATAAACTCATTTTGGATTCCCCCAGCGGTGGCCCACAGGTAGGTAAGATGCTTCTAAAATCCTGACAAGAAAACTCTTACATGACTGGGAAACCACTTATGGCCCTTTGTCAAGCAAAAAATAGCTCCGTAATATATCACCTTATGTTTGCTCTCTTCCCTTTACCTAACTTCCGTTTGCTCTTACTCTGTGAGATTGAGATTGCCCTGAGATTGGATTACAAAAAAAAAAAAAATACTAGCATTTAAACTTTGCCACAGGGTCTGATTTCCAAGGACACTAAAAATAGCTCTAACACACAAACAACTGAACAGAAAGAAAAGAAATAACCCAATCAAAAAATGGGCAGAAAAACCAAATAGATAGTTCAAGGAAGATACACAGATGGCCAACAGGCACATGAAATAATGTTCACCATCATTTATCTATCATTAGGAGAATTCAAATGAAAACCACAATAAGGTACTACTGTAAAAATGGTGGGTATCAAAAACATGAGAAATAACAAATGCTAGTGGTAGGAATGTGAACTGCTTTAGCCTTTATAAAAAACAGTATGGGGGTTCCTCAAAAGATTAAAAGTGGGTCTCCCATAAATCCCAGCAATTCCACTACTAGGCATCTACCCAAAGAACACAAAAACACTAATTTGAAGGGAAACCTGCATTCCCATATTCATAGAAGCACTATTTCCAGTAGCCAAAATATGGAAAACAACTTAAATACCCCAAAACAGATTAAGAAGATGCATTACTTATACATAATGGAACATTACTCAATAATCACAAAAGACAAATTCATGCCATTCTTGGCAACATGGATGGAACTGGTAGGGATTATGATAAGCAAAATAAGCCAAAGGAAAAGGAAAAATACTGGATGGTGTCATTAATACGTGAAATATAAAGAAACTAAAAAAAGGGGATAGATAAGCCAAACTTGAAAGATGATTACAGAACTGAGGAATCCAGAGGGAGAGAGGGAGTGGTGAGGCAAGAACAAAGTAGGGAAGGAAAACAATGGACTGTGGTGAAGGACTAGGGTGCTTTGGTGGTGGGTGCACTACGGTAATATCACTTCAAGGGGATCCTATACTCCTAAAATACAAAAAACAATGTAAACCAACTTTACTTCAATTTTAAAAAAATGAAAAACAGTGAAATATTAATCCCTTTACATAAAAAATAACTAAAAATAAAAATGATTCTTTATACTATTCGAATGTTCTCAATGCAAAAGACATAAAGCTAGGTATATAATGAGCTTCTAATTTGTGGAAATAATAAACACTTGAATGATAAATAGGTAGCATGCTGCTTATTCATAAAAAGCCCAGCACAACTTTTGTGCTAAATATATAAATCACCCACAAATGCCCATCAGCATTAGCATTTTAGTAGTGGAGCATGGTAGGGAAAGCTATGTCTACATGAGGCTGTTTTTCTCATCTTTGCAAAGAAAATAACACAATCACAAATCTGTTTTACGCTCATATTTTTTCTTATGAGGAAAAATAATGAAACCAATCATCATTTGATAATTGCCATTATTAAATAAAATCTAGAAAAATAGCATCAGAAAATATTACACATATCTTAAAACCCACCAGTGCCCAGCAAACCATGGACTTCATCCAGCTGCCTCCGGTTATCTAGTTACCACCCTTGAAACAGAACAATCAGCTGAATTTCAAAATACAATTATGCAAGTTTATTTGATTTCCTTTGCTGGCCTCTCATGAAAACACATAAAAATGAAAATGGATTGGTAGAAATAGTAGAAACAGTCAGGTGAATGCAAAATGCTGCCATCAATCTCATTGTTTCAGGAAGCAATGTGCATAGTGGGCACAATCAGGCTTAACAGAGAAGAAAAAATATTTCAGCTGTGTCCACCGTGAAACATGAGATACCAAGAAATAAGACAACAATTTTTCACAAGACACTGAATGTACTTCCTTTACAAATATCTCCAGGGAAATCTGAAATCATAAGTACAGGGACGAAGAGATGAGATGCTAAGAGGAACCCTTGACTTTTCTCTAACCACTACAAAATTTCACCAGAACAAACTCTTCAAGCCTCGAGGACTACAAACTGATTATTTTGAAGATACTAAAAAAGACAAAAACTGATTATTTTGAAGATTCTAAAAAAGACAAAAAAGAAAACTGATCGCTCCTGTGGCATGAACATTTACTGAATATTAAAGTCTTCCTCTTTGCATCATTTTGGCCAGCACCTGTCAAAACATGGGTTCACAGCACAGACAGAAATAAGCACACATCTTGAAAAATTAGCAGATATAGTCAATATTTACCCCTGTGACTTATCTCTGTGAGTTAAAAGAGTTATTTCAATTAAGAAGTTAAGATTATTACTACAGATAAACTGTCAAAATTTAAAAAGAAATTTGTTAATTACCCAATTTCATTTACTTTTCTTGGTATTTAAAGTTCCCAAGCTTTTTCATCAGACTTTCCGTTCTTGATTTTGGGGGTTCTGTATCTTTTTAAATTTGCTCCTTCTGTGTCACTTTTACTGTGCTCTAGTCAGACATCCTATCTGTAGGACTTCTCTCTTAGGATAAAATTATTCTTAATGAGCTGCATCTATCTCTGCCCTCATCCCTTGGTAAAACTAGCAATGGATATATGCAAGGGTTTATAAGAACTTTCAACCATCCAGGGGAGATGATCTTTTTAAAGACAGCACCATTCCCAGATCTTTCTCTTGCTCCATCAGAACTAAAATGTCCTGTTTCCTTTTCCTTTGAAGTCCTGTCTCATTTCCAGTCACAACAGATTATGGTAGATGAGATGAATTAATTTTTATATATTGTTAAAAAACATATTGTACTTCCGAGAAAAAATAATAGTCTAAC
This sequence comes from Scalopus aquaticus, assembly GCA_004024925.1. NCBI lineage: Eukaryota > Metazoa > Chordata > Mammalia > Eulipotyphla > Talpidae > Scalopus > Scalopus aquaticus. The sequence goes on along the minus strand of PVIJ01013278.1, from coordinate 27,148 downwards.
AATTTAAAAAGACATACATTTTTATCACCACAGAAAGTAAGTGAGAAAAAACTTGATCAGGAGCCTTTCTATTCTTCTCCAATTATAAAACATGGAAGGGTGCCCAGCTGACCTATGCACAGTGCCAGTCCTGGGTTAGAGAAACAATTTAATTAATAACATGGGCAAATAAAACAGCAATTTAACAGCCAAGTAATGGATTTCTAGGGTCAGATTCTGGACCTCAAGTATCCACATAGTTACAAAAGCAAATGACTGTACAGTTACTGCAAAGCTGCTTTTTTGCCAAGGTTGTTATACATAAATAGATTTCAATACTTATTTTGTCCCCCTAAAATTGCCATAACATTGCTAAATAGAAGAGCATTCAGACCAGAAAATTGAGTTATTTTTTATAAGTAAACTTAAGTGGACAGCAGCTGCAGGATTAATAGAGTCCCTTGATTTATTTTTTATTTACAGATGCACATTTTCATTAGCTGGGATTTGAACAGAATGGATTTTTACAACAAAAGCAAAAGCAGCCCAATTCTGGCTTTTATACACAGATGGGCTTTTCTCTGTCTCCTTGGACAGTTTTGAGTATGTCTTCTTCCAACACAGCCCAGATGCATCTATTTGTAATGTTCAGCTCACAGCCTCGCAGCCTCAAGGCAGAGTACATAATTTCCCTTCCTAATCTGCAGAACAAATCTCAGATGCAATGTGTTTTCTGTATAGATGCAAGAAAGTCCCAGAGAGTTGGGCTGGAAATGCAAACAGAATTTTTCCCCTTCCTTCTACGTAAATTAAGGCATTTCATGCCTCTGTGATGATTTCTTCAGTTATCTATCCATATTTGCTACAATGATTTCCTAAATGGCCTTAGGCTGCATTGCTTCCTCTTGCCTTGGAAAACTATCGAATTTGTGTTGCCAGTGTCCCAGCCTAACTGTTCTGTTTGATCACAGTTATTAGACTATCATCTAGTGCTCTGAAATATTTATTGTTTAGACTTCAAAACCACAGTAGTTATAAATAACTAGAGTCTCAAGATTCTTTTTAGGTGGAACACATTCTCAATGACCAGTCTTATTTGTTTGGGTGCTGAAGAAATGTTTGATATTTGAATAAATGCACTGTAGATGTGGCAGGGAACCTAAATGTTTCAAACTGCATGAACCTGCCTGGGAATGTTACTGTTAGTACATCTTCAAGATGTCATCTTCAAGATTCTGGTTTAGAATTTTATTTAATTTTCTCATTGTATTAGGGTAGTAATATAGCACCCCATACAGTTAAGAAATGTATAGAGTGTGGTGCTACTCGACTAACCAAGACATAGCTAGACATCATAACCATTGGTGCCGGATATTTGGAATGTACAATAGAGGATACATAACCCAGAAGCTTCTTGACTATAAGAATAGATTGCAAAAGACATGTGGGCCTGGATATCCCAAAGTTTTTCTGCCTTTTTCCTATTCTTATTCCTTCCTAGGCTCTCCAAGTCCAAAGGAAGTTAATGAACTGGAGTCTTGCCCACACCATACTTTTATCCATAACCTGTGCCTCAAAAATTTAAGGAACTTGGTTGAAAAGTAAGACACAAACTTAAATATTAGCAAAGCACCCAACAGTTTCTTGAGTAACTTTCACATTTGCAGGGTTCTTTGCCCATGGCCTCAGGTTTAATTTTTCACTTTGCCCTGGCACATATCTGTCCCTATTTATGAATAAACGGACTTTCACTAGGCAAAGACAAATCAATTTTGAATATGAAATTACAAATATTTGTCTTTTAGGTTATATATCTCAGTTATCTCACCAGCAGGCTTTTAAGATCACGTGACTTAAAAAGTAAAATGGCATCATCCCTTTCTATGCAAAATGTACTAAAAGAATAAAAATGCTATTCCCCAGCACTGAAGGCGGTCTTTATTCCAGCAAACTAAATGGACAATACACCTTTTAAACTACCATGGTGTAAAGGAAAACTCAGTTTCCTGTACTAGGTGTATTACATGGCTAGAAGTCCCTTACTCTCAAGGTTTACTCATGCTTCCAGGTAAAAACCTGTATACTAAGTTTCAACCCAGAGTGTACTTTCTAACACTTTATCTGACTTCTTAAACTCTGAAATATCAGAATATCCTCTGTTTCGAGAACTTGAGTAGTTAATAAGACAGGAAAGGTCCCAGGACACAAGGACAGGACTTTGCTTGCTCCCACAGGCTGTTAAACAAGTGATTGAATAAACCTAATAAATCTAGGTCCAGACAAACGGTTACCATAAATTTCCTTGGCCCATTGTTTTTATTACTAATTTTCCCCAGCCTATGCAGTCCTGAGCTATCTCTTTACAGCTTATCAAGTTGGCTATTACGGAAGAAAAGAGTTACAGACCATGAGACCAGATCAGTTCAAACCAGAGCTGCAGGCACAAAGCCTTCCTGAGCTGTTCAGCTTGGAGATGGTCACGAGCCCGCCATGACACCCGAGCTGCAGCTGGTCAGTGCAGACAATCAGTAATGAGTAATGGATCACACTTGGATGGAAATGGACTTTAGCCAAATCTACTGTCTTTGCTTTCTCAGCCAATAAAGCTTAATTCCTTTGTTTTCAAACTCAAGTCCCAAAACCTAGATAAACCCCCTACCCCTGACACCTTGAGGAGACTCTCTCATCCAGAGAAGGTTTCTGGAGCTCTCTCTCCTTGCTCTTTCACTGATCAATAAATGCTGACTCCTAGCCTGTCATCACTGGTGTCTATGGAGTCCTCTTTTCAATCTTGACCAGAGGGTCTTGAGAGCACTTTCCCAGATTTGGAAGTGAGGCCCTTGGACCACCCCTCCAACTCTGGTGGGTGGAGCAGTGGACAGCAGCTGTTACACCCCCAGTTTATCTGCCTGCATTGTGGGAGGATGGGGTCAGTTCAGGGAGCCTGAGCACCCTCCCTTGTCGAGTGACATTTCAGTCACCATGTAAAGGTCCCTTCTTATCAAACATTCTGGAAATATTCCTCTTTGAACTTTACCTTCATTTTAGATGCAACATTTGTTGTGTGGAATTTATAGTCAGTATTTGGTACTTAGGTTTTGTTTGTCCAATTTTTTCAACTGAACATGACTTCTTCTGAGATTCATCTCTGCCTATCTAAAGAGATCATAGAATGAACACAAATAAATAAAGAGAAAGGATTTTTTTCATAGAAATACTGACACAACCTTAACTGGAATGGAGGGAGTCGTGCAGCCATAAAAATAAAAGTAGCAATATGCTTCATAGCATGAAATAAAATGTATTTTAGTAAAAACATGACTACTGTTCCAACTGTAATTTTTCACACAGCTGTGATAAAAGAACAATAAAAGTGATAAGGCATAACAATTCCTGAGTATACACACATTTAAAATGATGTGGAAGTTCAGATACAAAATGTTTTGTTTTATTTACAGACTAAAAATACCATGGCTGATGCCTTAATTTATTTTTAACAGCTATCAATTTTGTCCACTTGTACAATTTAATGGATGCCAAAAGCTTCAAAAAAATGTTGCATTAAGAGATATTCTCACCTAGTATGTGCATTTGACATCTTGTCACTTTGCAACATTATATACTTTTGAATAGATATCCTATCTATTGCCTCATGATAGAAAAAAATAGGAAAAGCAGTTCCTATGAATCTTCTGTATGGGGAAAAACATATTTCATTCCCTTAGAAATTTTGTGATTCTGTCCCTATGTGAAAATTTGAGTCTTTCCCAAGGTAACAGAGCTCTTCTTTAATCATTAAAATAAATGGATATTTGTCTAACAGTGAGAACAATTATTTTCTAAAATAGAAACATGCCTTCTAGAATGTTCTTAGGGCAATAAATGATTTTAAAATGCTTAAATGATAAAATGTACTCAAAAAAGTGACTATATATTTTCATAAGTATTCATTACTATTTCTATAGAATAATCTGTGATCTTAGGACAGGGACATGAGAAAAGAAACATATTTTTCCCAAACTGGTTATTTCTCCCTTAGAGCAAATAGCTATTGTCTCAGCCACATTAAGTTTGAAAACTATCACAGCCAGTAGTCATAAAACACATGCTAATGTGAGGATCTCACCTTCTATGCCTCTACACTTGAACTGGTTATACAATTTTTATTCTTGCATTCACTCATTCACAAATATATATTAAACACCTCCTATGGGGCAAGGGAGTTATAGAGAACTATGACAACCTCTATAGTTGTGGCAGCAATATCTACTCAAGAAATATCTGTGTTCCTAAGTCATAGAGTCTAGGAAGTACCTTCTAGTCAGATGCTGTACTTACTGGTACTTCTTTGCATTTAGCTGTGGTCAGGTGACTATGGAACATAAGCAAAAGAGAAGTAAGTGATTCTGCATCAACCTAACTGAGAAGCAAATGTCCTTAACTGGCATCCTTAGAAGCCACATGTTGAAGACGGCAGCAGCTCAAGACTGAAAGAGCCTGGTTCTTAGATCACATACAGAGATGGCTTGCTGGAGACCATATTGAAGTGTTATAAAAGTGAGAGTAAACTTCAGTTGTGTTAAACTATTTGGATGTGAGGATTTATCTGTTGATAACTAACACAATCATATATAAGAATCCCATCCTAGGTGATTCCCTTTAATAAGACAGAAAACTATTTTGAATCTTTTTATAGACAAGATATATTTATATAAAATAATAAGGGTGATAAGGTAAATGATTATAAAATTATAGTCTAAAATAGCATCAAAATACTAAATTCAAGAATCTGGGCTTCAAAGGAAGACAAGTTCACTTATATCTAGAGACATTAAAAAAGGGTTTCATGGAAGAAGAGCCCTTTTAACTTGTTTCAAAGTATGGGTAGTAGTGTGACAAGTAAGAAGTGAGGTTGAAAAGCATTTCAGGCAGAGGACACTGGATCTAGCAGAGAGGAAATAAAGTGCAATGATATGGGAATAGTGAGTTACTTGCACAAAGGAGTATGACACAACAGCAAACATGAAATGGTTAAACAGGCCTCCCAAGTTGCTGCAGTGCAGCCTGCAGTGTGAACCATAAAACCCACAGTTTTGGCATTGCAAAGGGAACAAAATGTATTGGAGAAGAGTCCTCGCCTCTTAAAAGTTTTCTCCCCTTTCCAAAAGGAGCTACAACATATCTCTCTCATAATGCCAATACAAAAGACAGGAATTTTTGGGCATCTGGGTTGTTTCCATATCTTTGCTATTGTAAATAGTGCTACAATGAACATACAGGTGCATGTATCCTTTTGGATTAGTGTTTTTGTGTCCTTTGGGTAGATTCCCAAAAGCGGTATTGCTGGGTCCTATGGTAACTCCACGTTTATTAATTTGAGGAACCACCATACAGCTTTCCATAGTGGTTGGACCAGTTTGAACTAGAAGGGATCATGCTCAGTGAAATAAGCCAAAAGGAAAAAGAAAAATATCGACTGGCCTCACTTATAACAGGAATATAAGGGAACCAAATACAAGAGCGACAATCAGGGAGAGAGAGGGGAGGACTGAGGCTCAGAACGGGGGGAGGGGAGCACAAGGGACTATGGTGATGGTATAAGGGTGAATTGGTGGTGGGAAACCTATGGGGAATATACAGTAATGTAAAAGACACAAATAAAAAAAATAAAATAAGGAAAAAAAAGACAGGAATTTGAAACATCTAAGAGGTCACAGCACAGAGAGAGATAAAGCACATATTCAGTGAGCTCCAACATAGAAAAAGGAAATAATTTCCCTAGAAAGTGATAGTTCTCAGTATGCATGATGAAAGAAATAGAAGTCTTCCGATCCTAACAATAGAAATCCTAACAATGCATATGGGTCTATGCAATTATCAGCGTGAACAGGGTAAATAACGCATCATCAAATAATTACAAAGCCTTTTTCAACTTAATGAGACAAAAAACTTTGACCTTAATATTCAAATATTTGATAACTAAGCATTCTTATGGAGACTAACATGGTTCACAAAGGGTACCTGGAAACCTTCGATGGTAAGTAAGAGAAGCGGATGATACAATTGAGTACTCCAAATCTTACTTAGAAGGGTTTGAAAATTAAGATCAGAACCCCATTACAATATAATTACTCTCAACATTTTTATGCTTAATTTACTAATTTAGAAAGTTATGAATGATTTTTTCATTACATAGTATATACTCATTCTTTAGAATGACTCCATCAGGATTCTTTAATTCAAACGAAAGGATGGTTCAATAAAGATGTTTATTTAAAAACACATCTGTACTACATTTTAGTTAATATGTAGAACTGCCCATTTATAGATAAATTTTCACTGGCAAATAACTCTGCTTCTCTGTAAAAATCCAGATAGTTATTGCACAGGAAGAGAAATGAATCTCCTTTGTCAAGGTTCAACTTTGCATGGGTACAGAAGAGATTTACTGTCATGGACTGAATATTTGTGCCATCCTCAGACTCCATATTCGTATGTTGAAACCATACCCTCCTGTGATGGTGTTAGGAAGTGGGACCTTTGGGAGGTAATTAGGATTAGAGGAGTCATGGGGATGAACCCCCATGGAGGTGATTAGTGCCCTTGCAGAAGGGCACTTGCTTCCAATCACTGCTCTCCAAAATATGAGGCCACAATGAGAAGTCAGCAGGCTGCAGCCCAGATGAGAACTCTCTATAGAACTCAACCATGCTGACTCCCTCCTCTCAGACTTCCATCCTCAAGAACTGTGAGAAATAAATTTCAGCAGTTTATAATCCACCAGTCTTTGGTATTTTGTTATAGCAGCCTGAACTAACACACCCAAACAAGCCAATTCCTATTGCCTCCTTTATAGAAATTTGAATCTCTTGGTCTGACTATAGGAAAAAATTGTATCCATGTTTGTCTTGTCTGTTTAAAGACATAGAGAGTTTTCAAACTTTTTCTTGCAAACATTAGGTATCTTAATGTTTGTTCAACTTCTTTTGGACTAGGAAATAGAAGTCAGAGGCTCATTTCCAAAAGAGAACTGTGTGAAAGCACTGTGAAAAAAAAGGTGTGGAGTAACTAAATGAAGCAACCTTAGCGGTTTTCTCCAACAGCTTGGCAGTAGCTTCATTCATGTGCCTGGGACTAACCATGCCAACCCTAATTCTTATTGCCAAATGTGTACATCCCCAGTGTCCCCACTTGTTTTGTTTTTAATCTTGGTTCTTCTCACCCTGTGCTACAATAATTTACAAGAAGAGAAGTTTTGGATAAGTGTATTTATGCTTTGAGAAGAAATTTTCATTTAAATTGATGCAAACGTCAGGGGAAGATGAAAATATCTCCTTTCTGCACAGATCAGTAATCTTTTTCCTCTTAGCATATTTCCCCAGAACATATAAAATATGTAAGACTGAAGATGTGTTTGGATAACAAAGAAAAATGTGTTCTGAGCATGGGAAAGAAAAATTATTTTCCTGAAACCTTAATTCTTTCTAAAATAGAAAAACCATTTCAAAAAAAATAGCATAATGCAGTCTTGAGAACATTTTCCATGAAAAAAAAAAGTTAATGATTTAATTCAAAGCCCTAAACATGAATAGAATTTTCTCTCTGACAATCTGACTCCATATGTTTCCAAGTGTTCTCTCTTCCTTAAACCACCTCCCCCCATTTCATCCTCCATGGAATCATAAGAAAGGAAAACCTGAAATTATAATTTCCATAGTACCATTCCTTGATTAAATTACCTCAATAGCTACCTAATTTCAGCTTTAGAAAGTTTACAACTCTACATAATCTCTTTCCTCTTTAATTTGTTAGTCTCATTTCCTATCTCTCCCACCTCTTCATACTCCAGCAATAATGACTTCTTTTGATACATAATAACATATGTGTCAACACATTATTAACATGTTATATATGTATAATTAATATATCAATATATTAATAATTATAATTGTTTCATTCCCCCTCCCAATAATGTGTTCATTCTGTTTGATATGAGAGACTCGATCTTTCTTCTTTTGTTCACTTGGTGAGCCCCTATTCATCTTCCAAATTCTTTGCATCAGTCACGTAAGCAGCTGAAGCCACTTTTGGTATGTCAGAGAGGAGAGGATTCAATGCAGGAAAAGAAGTGCCAAGAAAACCGCTGAAAGGACTAGAGGTACACAATACAGGAGCTACCTATAACTTGCAGATCAGGGCCTCCCTGGCGGCCTAGGTGTTAAGTCTCAGCACTATCACCAATAAAGCCCGAGTTCGATCCCAGCCAGGGAGCTAACCCACATGCTGTGCAGCAGACCTCTCTTATCTAACCACTGCTCCCCTCAGCAGTGTATTTCAGTAGCTCTGCCTGTTCTGCTCCCTACTCTGTCTCTGTTGAATCCTCTCACCCCCCCACCCCCACACCTCTGGCCTGAACCCCAGTTCTTCTACACACAAAAAATAAATAAACTTCCAGATCACAACAGTGCACTGTGATGCAGAAATCAGAAGCAGCTGCCAATGTCACACCTGTCCCCAGAGCCAAGGCAGGCGACCTGGCAGGTCATTGTGAAAAACACTTTTTGCTGGATCCTTATGGATATCAGCTGCCATCACTACAGAAAATGACACCTCTACTCCCTCCTCCTTTACATATTTTATACAAGTGCTTCTTATTACAGTTTTCAGCCTTTGAACCACTAGGGACATTGAAGAGAAGGAAATAGATGCTTGTGTCAAGAGATAATATCTAGTCCTCTCTTGCTCAGGCATCATATCCTCTGTGAAACCCTTGTTAGGACCTTTCACTCCCTAAGAGTCTCAATTCATCATTTCCTCTACTGTATCACTCTACTCTTCATTTAGTATATTTTCTATTATCTTAGTCCTGCCACATTATAATATCTGTGGACAAATCTATGGTTCATGTCTTATAAATATGACTTTTTTTCAACTATTTCTAATCCCCAGTGTCTCACATAGTCTCTGATACACAGTATACCTTGCACAGTTTATTTTGCCGAATTTTCTTATATAGCACTTTGTTTTCAAAAACATTATTAACCTTGAAAAATGAAATTTTCAGTTTCAATTTCCTCTCTCAGTAAATTGAAAAAATATGGAGTTGGGAAGAGGTAACATTCACTCAGTTCTCTTGAGATTTCAATAGATTCTCCTGTTTGTAAAGAATAATACCTTAGGATGTTATCCAATTAAAAATGCAAATCTGAGAATTCTTTTGTTCCTGTAGATATTTTACTCACTGTACTCTGCAGTGATCAATTTTCTCTTCCCAATAGAAAATTAAAAATAGGGTATTTTATTGTACATATTTAAATTATAGTTTATACATCATGTTAAATAACATTTGGACATACTTTTAAGCCTCATAAATGAAAATACAGCAAGAAATCTGAATTTATGTTCTAATATAGAATAAGTATTATATCTAAAGAATGTTCAAATAAGGTTCAGAATATATTTTTATGTTCCACTCACAATAATTTATTCATTAGCATGTGGTGGGTAAAGAAAGTCCTATCCAACCTCAAATCTCAAGTAGTGCTGATCTACTTTCACCATGCAGATTGGGCACAGTCTTGTGGTTCTGAAATACCAAGTCAAAATAAATGACTTGGTATTTCAGAACCAAGTCAAAATGACTGAAGACTCACAATATTCCTCAGGACTCCATGCAAATCTCAGCTGTCTACCAGAAGTTCCATGAGGTGGAAAGACTAAGATATGATAAAACTAGTAACATCTCAAATATTAAGCTAGAAATGTTTTGTATAAAATTATGTCATATGCTAAGAGAATATTATATGGCTAAAAATGGATTTACCTTTCAGTTTCACTTAAATCAAAGCCTTTGGGGGGTGGCAGGGTTAGAGAGAGTGGAATGTGAAGGCTGACCTGATGTTACTATCTTTATCAGAAGAGAAAAACAGAGAATTCACTCTATCTTCTCAAATGCACAGAAGAAAGGCCAAGTGAGGATATGATGACAAGGCAGTCATCTGTAAGCAAAGAAGACAGCCCTCATCAGGCACCAACTATGCTGGCACTATGATCTCAGACATCGAGTCTCATTACCACAAGCTTCCAGCCTCGAGAATTGTGAAGGTGTACATTTCTTTGGTCTAAATCAGTAAGTCAACCAAGGTAACTTCCCTGCTCCTACACACACACACACACACACACACACACACACACACACACACACACACGCGCGCGCGCGCGCAGAGTCATGCCTTTACCACAAAAATCTGATAGCCTAAAAAGCAGCATCTGGAAAGAGGGTAGAAAGTATTAGAGTTCTTACACACTGCTATTAAAGAAAATGTCAACCACATACTTTGTCCCGCTCAGATTTCTACACTTAAAGCTACTCTTAATATAGAGGATTATATAGATAAAATTAATACTACATTGATTCTACATGTATTAGAGACTTGCAGTAAGGTCATTCAGTGTGATTTAACCACTGAGGGAAACCCTGAGCCACACACATCTTTTTTTTTAAATTTATTTATTTATGCATACAAACTGGGGTACAGGCCAGATGCGTGGGGCAGCTTGAGGGCCCACCAGAGACAGAGTGGGGAGCAGAATAGGCAAATGGACGGAAACACACTGCTGAGGGGAGCAGCGGGCGAGGCAGGAGAAGTCTGCTGCGCCATGTGGGAATCTCCCTGGCTGGGCTTCGAACTCAGGTCACCGACAGCTCCACAGTGCAGCGCTTAACTGCTGCGCCACCAGGGAGGCCCCCACATCTTTTTTTGATAGAACACTGAATCACAGTAATACAAATAGAATTCTAAGGCCCTCATTCTCAACCATGACGATACAAATCCTACTATGCCTTACTGTGTGGTATTGTCTACCAGTATAGTATACCAGATATTGTTCTAAACCTTGACATGCAAGTGATAAGAAATATCTTTCAAGTCATTTAATCACAAACTAAACCTAAAAGATAAAAACACTCTCACCATTAATCAAATTAATACCGGGAAGGCACTGGATCCACTGCTTTCTGGAAAAAGAATAGTTTGGGTGCAGCCAGTAGAAGGTATATCCCATATAATTGATTACCTACTTTCTGCAAAATTTTTGGTCACTCAGCTCCAAATCTCCATTCTCTTCTCTTATGATCCTGAGGCTAAGACCCTGGGAAACTACTTTTGTCTTTTGTCAGCTTTCTTCCTATTTGGTGCAGCCAGTAGGAAATTCTGGAAGGCAGAAGGGGACAAGGGAATTATTCCTTCCTGTTCCTGCCTTTGTTGGCTGGCACTGGCCCTTCATCCCAACAGCAGTCACTGCCATTCCCAGAACTAGCTCTGTTGCACCCTTCGCCAAGGGACCTGCGGTCACCATCTAGCCTCAATTTACAGAGGCTATACATTTCTCGATTCTGAAAACCCTAACCTTTTCCTATAGTGCTCTTAGCCCAAGAGATATCATTGTCTGCAGTTATCTCTGGATCCCCTCATTTTGCTCTCTGCTTTTTTTTTTATTTATTTAACAGAATCTCCTTAAATGACATTCTCTATGGAAGTATCGAGTTTGAGTCTGGTTTTCCTGAATATACCTTCACATAAATGGAAAACATCTTTTCACTGTAGGAAGGAACACTCAAGTAAAATTTCAAATTCCAACTTGAATATCTAAAATCAAACACTATCTCAAGCACAAATGTATTATATACATAAAACACAATTTTCCTTTTAGAATCACATTCCATCTAGTACAAATAGGCACTGAGGGTGTTTCTATACAGAAATGGGTTATACCAGCAGTTTCTCTCTAGTTTCCCCTAATTTCTGATTCTCAATCATAAAGTCTCAAATACTGATCTGTCCAACATGACATATTTTGAATGCCTAGAAAAGAAAAAGATTGGATAAGTCAGGCCAAAATGATTTTCAAAGGAGTAGGGAGGAGAAAGTCAAGAAACTTACCCCAGGGAAGTTACATTCTTTCAAGATTGTTAAATCCTGTAGGCTCTATGGTGCTTCCTGTAGATTGAAATCTACAGATTTATCTACCCTGTACAACAGTGATATTCCATGCCTTTTTTTCTTGTAAATTTATGCTTTAATATGTCTTTGGATAACTACTTATAAGGGACATGACTGCTTGGGAGCCAGATGTTTAGAGATAAGTTTAGAGACAGAAATCTAATAAATTAGCTTTGGTGGTGGGTATGGTGTGCTGACATACAGCTGAAGAGGTGTGGACCTGTTCCTCTAAATTACATACAGTATTGTAAACTAATGTTTCCTCAATTAAGAAAAAAACATTTACAAAACAAAAACAAGGAAGTCTAATACATTAATTAAATCTAAAAAAGCACAAAACAAAAGCATATTCATTTCTCTTTGGGACTTACTTAGCACCTGTGCTTTATCATTTAACCTCTCACGCTTTCTGATTAGCATCAACATTTTTTCTAGCATTAAAAAGACAAGATGGGAATTTTCAACTTGTTTTTATGAGGAAAGTTACATCTGTTCAGAACGGTAGCTTCCACTTGTGTGGTTCTTTGACACCTCCACATGCCACCATAGCACTTTATGCAATCTTCCGAGGCAGTAAGTCACTAAAGATATTACTGTTTATTCACGCTAATGTCCTGTAAGTCATCTAAATTAAAATATACAAAGACAGGAATCATTGCTTCTCGGCCTTTTGGCTAAGATCAAGTGTACAAAGACTTAGGAATCAGGAGAAAGAGTGATCCATATTATGTTAACAAATTTACGATAATTTGTAGAAAACATATTGTTTTTAGTTTCACTATCAATATTTAGAGAGGGTAAAATGCATCCTTCACCTTTTACTTATTCATATATGTAAAGTATCTAAAATATATAAAATGTTAGGAACATTGTACATACATTTTAAGTAGTTACTGGGCTCTTGCCTAAATTTTTTTTTAATATATATTTTTATTGTTATTTATGTCTTTTACATTTTGTATTCCCCTTGGGTAGCCCACCACCAATTCACCCGTGATCCATCTCCATGGTCCCCTGTGTTTTTTTCTATTCCATTTTGTGCGCTTTTCCTTCCCTACCTCCGCCTCCCCCCCACCCCCACCCCGCTGATTGTCTCTCTCCTATTTGGTTTCCCTATAGTCCTGTTACAAGTGAAACCATTCGATATTTCTCTCTTTCTTTCTGGCTTATTTCACCGAGTATGATCCCCTCTAATTCCATCCATGTCGCTGCAAATTGCATGTGTTTATCTTCTTTGAATGCTGAATAGTATTCCATTGTGTATATGTACCACATCTTCTTGATCCAATCATCTATTTTTGGACATCTGGGTTGCTTCCATACTTTGCTATTGTGAACAGTGCCGCAATGAACATACGGGTGCATGTATCCTTTTGGATTAGTGTTTTTGTATCCTTTGGGTAAATTCCCAAAAGTGGGATCGCTGGCTGGGTCATATGGAAGCTCCATGTTTAGCAGTTTCTTGCCTAAAATTTAAGGTAAAGTATATGGGGAAAAGGGGGGGTAGAAATAGCTAAAATCACATCTAGTGAGAAAAAAGGAACTGAAGAAATGAACATATCAAATAACCAAGGAAATGGGAAGAAAGATTACTGAAGCAAGAAAAGGAAAGAAATTGCTGAAACAATACTGAAAGTAAAGACATCTGGGAATAAATAATAAGGAGTAGGGTCTAATGTTAATGAATCCATCTGCCCATCCCAGTGAGCACTGTAAGACTGGAAGTTTAATAACTTTTTGGCTCTCTACCATTTACCTTATAGCAAATTACCAAAAAAAAGCACTTATCCCAAACCATATAAAAAACATAATTTGTATGCTATCAAACCCATCACAGTTCATTTACACCATCTCCAAACTGTAACATTCAATCTATCCTTTTACGGAAGAAAAACAAACATATAGCTCCTTTTGATAATTTTGTGTAATGGGTCGTTTTTCTTCTCTTTTTATTTTATTTTGTCTTAATGTGGAAGTCCCTCACCAAAAATTAATCACAAAAATTAATCACAAAAATTAATCTGGACATTGTCCAGATATATTTTAGTTCCTTCTGAACAGATGAATAGCCAACCCATAATAAGGCTTGTTCAAGGCCCAGCAATCACTACAAATGCTACAGCATAGTTTGGAAGGCCACTTCAATTTTATCATTGCTCACAGAAGGCGATAAAGTACAAAAACACTGCTATCTGAGTAATAGCTAGTTATCTCATCACTCTTTACTGCAGAATGTTGTCCTTCATCAGTGTCAGTCCCAAATCAATTGGTTAGAATACAGTCCCAGTCACACACACCCTTTGCCTTCTGCTTCAACGTATCACAACTATTCTGTTTGCTTGTTCCTCAACCTCGATTTGCAGGAAAAGAACTGCAAAGATCAATTGGAAACTTCAACTTATGAATAACTACTTGGAAATAATTTCTTTGATATTGATGTAGTGTCAATGAAAATGACAGTGAAAAATACTACTTGAGGAAAAAAGAAATACTCTCAAGAGCTATGTTCAAGTACAATAGAAAGGTTGAACAATTGAAATTCTTTTGCAGATAACCTGAGAATAGTGAAAGAATACTAATAAGTTGGGCCTTTCTTAGAAAAGTGTTAGCCTAATAACCTCAGCATTTTCTCACAGTGCATGAGTATGAAACTCTTATTTTTAAAAAGAAAAATGAAAACACTGAGAAGTTATTAATGCGAATAAGAGGTGATCATGACTCTTAGACATTTAACAGACCAAAGGTAAATCCAGGACTTGAACTCTATCCCAGACAATAACCATAAATTGGTTAAAAAGCTATCACCAAAGTTCTAGACCCATGTCAGAAGGGCACACAAAAAAAAGGATAGCTCTTTGCCTAGTTACCACTCTAATTCTCTTCCTTAACTCCTACTGCAGCCTATGCCACGACTTGGGGCCATAATGAATAGGACCAGCTTATCTTCCTCGGAGTTATTTTGCATAGTTCCCAGCAGACTGATATCACTGAAAAAAAAAACCATTCCACATGGGTTGAAAGTAAAAAAGTTACTTTTATTCAATTTACATAATGCCAAATAAAAATCAGAGCAATTCTGAATCCAGAGCAAAATATAGCCAGAATAGGAAAACATTTTCAACTGACCATAAATCCATGGCAGACAAGTTTTTTAAATCTGAATTTTCATTCCTACCTATCTTTTTTTCCTCCCTTTCCCCAACTCAGAGAGAAAGTAGAACCCTTGCTTCTTTACCTCATGGATTCTTTGAAGAAAACAGATTAAATGAAATGAAAGAAAAATGAAGAGAGAGGTAGTACTTTCTTGGAAACTAACAATAAAAAGGTTCTCCAAATTGGGGTATAAATGAGATATATGGATACCTTCAAAGATGAAAACATGTTCACTGCTCACTGAAAATGTGGCAAGATCTCACTGTGAAAGACCGATTAGCACAGGTTGTAGGGTAACATGCCATGCCCAAGAATATCATGCCTCAAAGGTAACACTGAAGCAATAGAGATGTGGTGGAAAGGCAGGAGGGACTGGGAAAATGGAGATCACAGGTTCTCTGTCAGCACACAAGATGAAAATTAATATAGTCACAATTTTCTTTCACATTGCCTTAAATTGCCCATTGCTTATAACCTACAAAAATAATCTCTCAGTAAATCCAAATCAGTCAGCCCTCTTCCCACAATGTAATAGATCATTATTTCTTCTCTTGGGCCCAAGATAAATACCTGGATTACAGTAAGGGATGATGTTGTGCAAAAAACACCCATCAGAGTCACACTCAGCTCACCTGGAGGCTCACACTCGGGAAGATGAAACTGAATGGTAGAGCAGCAGAAATTTCCATTTCAGCATCACTCCCAGTGTCACCCTCTTGAGTTCCATTTAAGTGAGGGGAATTATTTATATTTTTGTGCAGGAAGTAAAACAGAAAGTTGAGGATTTAGAAGTGATTACATCTCAAAGAGTATGTTGTCTTAACAAAGGAATGATCTTTAGCATTAAGTTGACTTAAGGTCAATTAGTTGATCTCAGTTCTTTTGTGTATTATGCATGGTATTAGGGAGTTACTGAATCTCTTCACTTCTCACTTACTTTGTGTGTGAAAAAAGAAGTAACATGAAGAGGAGAGAGGAAGATTAGTAACAAATTTGAAAATATGCACACACTATGTACCATAACCTAACCTCTGGAATGTAACTACTGTTGACTTTTTCCCCTCAATTTTTTTCTCCACACTCCTCTCCACCTCAATCCTTATTCCTTATTCTTCTGTTATCTTCCTAGCACTGAATTTTTTTTAGTGAAATTCATAGACCATCATTTTAATTTTCTAATATTTGGTATATTGTTTGCAATAACTTAGGCTCCATGTAAATTTATGAAACCTTATTATACTTCCAAATCTTTTATATCAAAAATTTTAATTCAAAAATTTCCAGTACTTCTTAGCCATTAACTATAAAGCAAATGAAAGAATGATAAAAGGAAGCTATTCAATGAAAATTGGATTTACTTTTTAAAAAGAAAGGTTTTAATCTTCCTTAATTGGTCCTGAGACATAGATAATTTTCAGGAGTGGGACATTTTATAGACTAAAAGATCATTTTAAAGTCTTTCCTTAGAGTAATCAAAATTTGGTGATACTTTAGAAGAATAGGAATCATTAAAAACAGTAAAGAGAATGGAGTTATTATATGTGGAAGATCAAGATCTCCAATATATTAAAACAAACAATGCAGGCCTACAAATTCTAGGATGCTAGAGACATTTCCACTGCATATTTTTTTAAAAGAAGATAAAGAGTTTTGGATCAATATATCATTGAAGAGATTATTATATTGTACAAACTGAAGGTTGGTACAGGTCATTTCCACTAAAGCAAACAGAATTTGCTAATTTAATCCAACAGATTTGGCAGTGAAATCAAAGAGAAATTTAATTAGCAGAAGGTGGTGAATATTTGAAACTGAATGATTACTGTGCACACAGTAAATATCATTACGAAGAGCAAGGAAATAAAAAAGGTACTCCTTTTCTTGATTTTCATTGAGTTCACCAAATATAATAAATTATTCCAAACAAATCATTTCTAGGATTACAACAATGACTTACTTGTGCCGGAAGTTAAAATTTTAACTTTTCTAGTCTCTCACTTTTCTTAAATATTGTTCTTAAAAATGAAGTATTATACAGCAAATCAAAAAAGATAGTCTAATGCCATTCACAGCAACATGGATGGAGTTAGATGGGATTATGCTCAGTGAAATAAGTCAGAAGGAAAAAGAAAAATATCAGATGGTTTCACTTATAGGAGGAATATAGGGGAATCAAATAAAGGATCAGGGGGAAAATAATAACAGTAAAAAACACAACACAACAAAACAAAAATAGACAGACAGCTATAAATCAGACATTCTGCAGAGACGGGGGAGGGAGAGGGATCAAAACAAGGGCAGGAAGAGCACAAGGGACTATGGTGATGGTGCACGGGCGAATTGGTGGTGGGAATTCTATGGAGACTACACCTGAGAAAAGAAAACAAATATTATACAAAAATGAACAAGGATGTAAAGTATAAACAAATAAATAAATAAACAAAATGAAGTATTAAATGCCCTATATTCCAAGTAAAGACAGAAATTGACTTTTCCGTTTTCCTTCTGAACATATTGTGCCAAACCTCTGGTGTCAACTTAAAGGCTTTTTGGTACAGATACCAACATAGAGACAAGGCTATGCTGTATAAGGTGATATTAGTCAAATGGTAATTGCTTAAATTATCTTCAAAACAAAGAGAATTTTCAAAGTATGTTTATTGTTGCAGAAGGATTAAAAAATAACTAACCATTCCCCCCACCCCATCCACGTCTTTGGCCGCTTAATGAAATTCCATCATAGCATATTCAGAATCTATCCCACTTCCTGTTACCACAGTTTTCAGCTTCCCCTTGCTCTTCTTTCCTTCTCATCTCAGCCTCTTACAAAATTGTATTTGCAGGCTCTCCTCATCTCCAATCTAGTATCCTTAAAATCCCTGTTTTAAAAACATAACCTTTTGGAAGTCTCACACTGAACAAATCATGAAAGTATATAGCCCATCCAAAATAAATATATTCTCAATGGTGAATTTTTTTCCTCTAGCAATGAAAACACAGTGTTATAATTAAACCAGTAAATCCAGTACTCCATGGAACTTCATAAACAAAAGTTAACCAGTATTTCTCAAGAGAGACTAATAAAAATAAATAATACAATAATTGGCAAAAGACCATATTTTTATTTCAAAATCTCGTGGAAGTGATTTTTAATGTCCAATTATTCAAATGAAATAGTAACCTTATCCTGAAATTCTAATTTTCATTAGTTTCATGAAAAACTAGACCAAGAGATGAAGAACTACATTGTTCTGAGCTACTGAAAAGAAAATAAATTGGGAAAATCAGGGGCCACAATTTTAAAGATATACTCGCAGAATAGATTTAAAAACCTAACTTTCAGGGGAAAAAGAGGTACTTTTTCATAAATTCTTTGTGTCTAAAAATGGACAGTAAGATAAATGTTCATTTATTTAAAGTCCAATTTTTATACTGTCTGGAATAACTTCTATCCATAGTTCATCTGCCAAACGAACAGAACTTTCTCTTTTGGGGGTATGGTTACACCTTCTTCTCTTCACATATATCAAAAAAGGTGAAATATTCTGTATAATTTTAGTTAATTTAAGAGTAAATAACTCTTCTTACAAACAGCACACAAATTCCTCCCACATTTATATGCACATCCACCCTTTGCAATGTGACTCTAAAGATTCTACCCTCAAGAAGTATAGAATATTCCTCACGGCTTGAATCAGAGCTGTTCTTTTTGCTTGTTTTGATTAATAAAATGTGGTGGAAACAACAGTTGTGACTTTCACATCTAGGCCTCAAGAAAGTTTTCATCAACTGCTCTTGATCTCTTGAAGTGTTACACTAAAACTCATGGGAAGAAGACCAAACTGTAGGAACATGAGTGATACATGACAAAGCTGACCTGACTGACACCCTCCAGATCAACCAGTCAATCAACAACTACCAGATATGTGAATAAGACCATGTCACACTATCCAGCCTCAGTGAGTTAACTGTAACCACATAGGTGACTCCAGGTGAGATTAGAAAAAGAGCCATTTAGTTGTGTTCAAACCAAACTGCTTGTCCACGGAATCATGGACACACAAGTGCTTATTCTGTTATGCCCTTAAGTTTCAGAGTGGCTTTTTATGCAGCAATAGATAGCATATATAATTAGCACTGGAAGTGCTAAATATTAAGAACATTTAACATTAGCTTTAGGACCAGGAGGTGCACAGAAAAGTGATGAGGAAATTGTTAGTGTAGCTCTGACTGTGGTGAAGAAAATATAATTAGAGGCTGGAAAAGAGTGAACCTTCTTATATTGGGCAAACATGACAAACCATATTAGTAATACTGATACCATACTAATGGATGATAAAATAATAATAACTTGAATGTTAGGTGATATGCCTAATGAACTTATTGATCTGGCAAAAGAGACCTCTAGTCAGTAGGCTAAAAGTCAGAACATGGGGTGCTTCTAACTGGGCAAGAGAAGAATGAAATAATTTATTGTTTGCAAGCAGAATTTAAATGAAGTTGCTAAGTTGAAAAATAAATCTATTTCTTATCCTTAGTGTCACCAGCGGGTAAAAGATTTCAAAAGTAAGAAATGGTCTCAAGCAAAGATCAAAACAAAGATGTGCGTATAAAACCTTGTATGGCCTCTAAAATACTTATGGTGGCAGCTAACAGAGTCTCCACTAACAAACAAAGAACCTCTAGCAATATTAAGGCACGGTCCTACAGCATGCTGACACAAAGATAGAGATCTGACAAGAAGTTAGGGATATATTGGGGGCATGTAATAAACCCTGACAAGATTCACAGGAAATCTGCAATTTTTTAAGAGCTGAAGTAACAAAAGTACCTTCAACTTATACTAATAGGGACTGAGTAATTCAAAATGGAAAGGTATTAATGGCTCTCCAACTTTATAAAGGCAAGAAGCAGACTAAGAAAAAACCTCATATAAAACAATAGGCCATTTCTTATAAAAAAAAGAAAGCCCTCAAAGGACTGAGTCAACAGCTGAGACAACAGACTAGGAAATCAGCCCACTGGAATTGAAATAGCCTCCAATCCAAAGCCAATAACCCAATCAAAAAATGGGCAGAAGAGCTCAAAAGGCACTTCTCCAAAGAAGAAAAGCAAATGGCCAACAGACACATGAAAAAACGCTCAACATCACTTATAATCAAGAAATGCAAATCAAAACAACTATGAGATACCACCTCACCCCTGTGAAGATGGCACACATTAAAAATACAGGCAACAACAAATGCTGGAAAGGATGTGGAGAAAAAGCAACTCTTCCACACTGCTGGTGGGAATGTGAACTGGTCCAACCACTATGGAAAGCTGTATGGCGATTCCTCAAACTGCTAAACATGGCGCTTCCATACGACCCAGCAATCCCACTTTTGGGAATTTACCCAAAGGACACAAAAACACTAATCCGAAAGGATACATGCACCTGTATGTTCATTGCGGCACTGTTCACAATAGCAAAGGTATGGAAGCAACCAAGATGTCCAAAAATAGATGATGAATCAAGAAGGTGTGGTACATATACACAATGGAATACTATTCAGCATTCAAAGAAGATAAACACATGCAATTTGCAGCGACATGGATGGAATTAGAGGAAATCATACTCAGTGAAATAAGCCAGAAAGAAAAAGAAAAATATCGAATGGTTTCACTTATAACAGGACTATAAGGAAACCAAATAGGAGAGAGACAATCAGCGGAGTGGGGGGAGGGTGTGGGGGGAGGGAAGGAAAAGGGCACAGAATGGAATAGAAAAGAACACAAGGGACCATGGAGATGGATCATGGGTGAATTGGTGGTGGGCTACCCAAGGGGAATACAAAATGTAAAAGACATAAATAACAATAAAAATAATAAATAAACGTGATCCAAAGTTGCACCACAAAAAAAAAAAAAAAAAAAGAAATA
>PVIJ01013277.1:0-45805 GCA_004024925.1 Scalopus aquaticus | reverse complement strand
CTCTTCTACACTGCTGGTGGGAATGTGAACTGGTCCAACCACTATGGAAGGCTGTATGGCGATTCCTCAGACTGCTAAACATGGAGCTTCCATACGACCCAGCAATCCCACTTTTGGGAATTTACCCAAAGGATACAAAAACACTAATCCGAAAGGATACATGCACCCGTATGTTCATTGCAGCACTGTTCACAATAGAAAGATAAGGTTTTCTTAAGGATTTAGATTCCTGTTTGACCACAGCTACCACTGTGCATCTCCTAGTCTAGAATCTTCCTCAGAGCAAGACCCAGAGGAAAAAAGAAAATAAAGCAGGGATTTCCCTCATGGTCTCTGGCTGGCAAGGCCTTTTCATTCTCTGTCCAGGACGGCTGGGTGTCCCACAAGGATTTTGCTTGTCCAAGTGCATTTGCATGCCAGGGCTGATCTTGGGCTAATGGTGGGAAGTAGGAAAGGGAAACTGTGGGAGACATTTGCTCCCTTCCCAATCAGCCAATTTTGTTACCTTTTCAGATTCCTCAGGTGGTTGCCGCTTGTGACTTGCGAGGATTCTCCTCTCAGTAGGAGAAAGGGGCTGTGGTAGATTGACTCTCTCTTGGTCAGCTTGCGGAGTCCCCTTCTGACATATTTTCTTTACTTTAATGGTTTGCCACTTCTTTTTTTTTTATGTCAGCCATCTAGCAAAAAGTTGATAGAAATCATTCACAACTAAATATTGGCATGCAAAATCCTTCCTTTATTAAAAAGATCCATTGTAGCAAAGCAACATCTTCCAAGGGGTAGACTCTAAAGAGCTCATGCAGGCGCCCGAACCATTCATCAGAATCACACCAACACAGGGCCTCTCCGCTGGCGCAGCGGTTGAGCGCTGCGCTATGGAGCTGTCGGCAGCGGCGACACGAGTTTGACGCCTGGCCAGGGAGAATCCCACATGGTGCGGCAGACCTCTCCTGCCTGACCCGCTGCTCCCCTCAGCAGTGTACTTCTGATCTGCCTGTTCTGCTCCCCACTCTGTCTCTGGTGATCCCTCTCGCCGCCCCATGTCTCTGGCCTGTACCCCAGATTGTATGTATAAATAAAATTTAAAAAAATAATAAAGATAAAAAATAAAAAAAAAACTCAACCATCTATAAAAAAAAATAAAAATAAAAATAATCACACCAGCACCAAAACAGCTCGCCTCCCATGTGCACTGAGTGTGTGTGTGAGTTCACTGCATTTCTGGCAATGAGCACTTTTTAGTTAGGTTTCCATTTTGGTTTAGAACTCTCTTTTATGTTAGTATCATGCAAAGTCAAATGTGAAATCCTTCCAAATAAAATGTCTACAGACTAGATTCACTTCAATAATAGCATTTAAAATAACTTGTCATATATTTATTTAAACACATGCACACACACGACATATGTTTCTTAAATTCTTTGTTCATATTTTGGCAAAAGGCAGTAGTCAATGAAATTTAATTTTCATAGCTCCTAATAATATGTACAGCCTGTTAGATTGCATGTGTGAACTAGCAAGGTTGTAAAACATTGGTACATCGTTGTGCAAACCATTTTGTTAATGGTACAAAATTACCATTTTTAAACGTATGAAATAATTAATTCATCAATTAGATTATATGTTTGGCGAGTACTAGTTCATCCTTGCTTTCAGCTTTAACTCATGCTTTGCTTTTGATGACATCATTACAGTAGAAGCACTTGCACTTGCTTTTTCCTAGTACATACAACCTTCACATCCACGTGTCGGCAGATCAGATGAAGCCTTATAGTTTATGAGCTGCTCCTCCAGAAACAAACTCGATTTCTCCCTCGCAGTTTCCATACTTGTCATATTATCATCAGCTGCTTCTGTATCCCCAAAGAATACTAACTACTGATCGATAGCACGGACATGTCTGGCCATGGCCTACACGTGCCCTGGGTAGTTCATTTATTTGCCTTGGTGGATTTGCTAGAGTGGAATTTAATCAATAGCTAATTCATTAATTCTGGCCCTCAAGAATATAAGGACAAGTCAGGATAAAAATAACTGGCTGGCTCTGGCTTTGATTGAAATATGACAAACATGGCATCTAATGCTTCCCTGGGTACCAAGCTGCCTGTGAAGTTTACTTATTTATTCTCTGTAAATGGATAATGTAAGAAAAGAACATAAACAAGAAAGAGACTTTACTACATTATTGCTAGTCCTCCAAAATGTGTGATTTCCAGGCATGAGACTCACAGATCCTGTCTTTTTATTGCCTTTCCTTGGAAGCATGGCAATTCTTCCAGTTCCAAATCAGTTTATGTCTATATTATTATTATTATTATTATTATTATTATTATTATTATTATTATTATTATTATTATTATTTGAGGTAACATTGGTTTATGTTATGTTTGTATATTAGAAATATACGATCTACCCCATCAGGTATTGCTTCCACACCAGACCCACCATCTCGACCACTGCTGTCCACCACCCTAGTCCACTGTGCCCCCACCCCATCTTGCTCTCATGGGGCTGGATTATTAATGAGAAGACTGAGATGGAATGGAGCATTCACAATTAATAGTTTTTAAGTGATGCACATGATACTTATACACACTGACTTTCCAGAATCCATTAGGATGGTGGCATAAGCTGCTTGCCTCCAGGTGAAGGATGAACCACTGTCATCAATTATTTATATAAATCTCCCTTTATTTTCAAGTTCCTTAGCTTGGGGATCAATGTCGCATGAAAAGTCATAGCTTGTAAAAAAAATAAGTCCCCTTTTTGCGTCACCAAATTTGGGGAGAAAATTTGAGGTCTTTGTGTTTTTCTACTATGACATTAACATTGGAAATCTGGGAATGTTCTATCCTTAATTTCCCCATTTTAATCTTTTCAGTGATTCACAGCTTGAATACCAAAGTAATAATTTTATAATTTTGTGACAATCAATGGTTTAAGCCATGTTTTATTTATTGATTTTTCTAATAGGGAGACTTGGGTTGTAGGGTAGTATGTCAAAATCACCTTTATTCACCAGTATTCTAAGCTCCCTCCCTGGCCAGTATAGATAGTTGGAGATAGTTTTTAATTTGTACTGGTTTTCTGCTTGAATCTTGAAAGTATTTGCACAGAGCTCTTGATTATATCTAATACTGTTGTACTAGATATGATCTGACCAATAGTCTTACCATTGTCGTGGCTTTCAAGAAGCAGGATTGTTTCAAAGGACAGTGAGTTCTATTATCAAACTTACTGGCAGACTAGAAGGCCTAACAGAGTATTGAGCTTATTTTTAAGACTGCACCACCCCAATATGCATGGCTCCTTCTAACTTCTCTGCCTCATGTAGCCCTCACAGAAGCTCATTCAAACCCAATGATTCTTCATAATTCACCTTGGCCTTTAGCAAATACTCTGACCCTAGTCCTCAGAGCACCCTTTGGTTCCTTATTTTGGTTTCATGCCAAATCCATTCATTAAATGTGGGTGTCCTCAGCAGAAAGGTTCTTTCCTGCTCAGATAGTTCAAACATTCTCACAGTTGTAGTCATACTGATGCATAGTAAATCCTGGCCTTATTTTTTCCCTAACCTCTAGTTCCATATATTCAGTTGCCTATTGATTTTCTTTACTGATCCGCTCATCACTTCTATAACCTCAAGCCTCAGTAGTTAATTCTCATCTCATTTTTTCCAGCATCTGTTTCTGCAAATGTGCCAACATCCTACTTATTACCAGACCTATTATAACCCCATGAGTTCACTAAACATCAATTATATAATATGATTTCTTTCACAGCATCTTATCATATGTGTTCCTCGTCTCCATTCTACCACCACCACCACCACCACCACCACCACCACCTTCGTTCATGCTTTTAGCATTTGAGTTTATATAATCAGTTTCTGTAGCTATCTTAATCCAAAGAGATACAAAGGAAAAATGCTTTATCTTTTGACACATCAGAACCCTTTGACTATTCTTTCCTCAGCTCTTATAAACCTTTCAGGAATATCTTATGACTTTATGTTGTTTTTCAGTTATGAGTCTTACTTTGATATTTAAGATTCATGATCAAGTATTGAAAGTTCATTCTCCCTCCAGCCAAATATTAAACTCACATCTAGTTCAGTGATTCTACAGTTTGATGGGCTCAGACCTGACAGCCAGTCACCCTTTCTTTCCTCCTTGCTCTTCTTCGCCTGTTCCCTTCCATTCAAATGTCTCCTCCCAATGTTGTTATTTCACTGTCATCACTGGTGGCCATCAGAGCCTCGGTGTGGCAGGTGACACTTTCTTGGACAGTAGCTTGTTTCCCTTGAGAGTTTCCTGGAGGGTCCCCACATAGCCCCGTTCCCTCTCACAGGTATTGTCTTCTATGACTGGTCTCTTATGGTGCCAACAGAGAAAATATTGACAAAATTGAGTGGTACATATAATCCTGACAAAAATGAACAAATGGAATAAGTTCTGGCTGGAAAATGGACTCTTCTGGCTGGAGTCCCTTCATCTCAAAAGGCTGACATCATGATCCTTGTACCTTCAAGGTCTTTCAAGCCTAGTCATCTTATGAGGCATCACTGGCTCCTGAGAAAGGCAGGCCTCAGGCCACTGGTATGGCACTCCTCTCTTGTCCTGTCATTGCAGCTGCTTTGGCCAGTATCTGACCACTGGGACTCTCTAAGTTGATTCCCATCGCTTCCTTTTATTTACATTCATCTTCATCTTCTTATTATCTATTCAAGCCCACATCCGCTGCTCCTATGAAACCCACATTGTTTAGTCTAGAAGAAAATGATCTTTGTTTGTATTTTCATGATACTTGTGGCCTGAACTTCCCATTTAAACACTTGATTTCATATTGCTAGGTAACTGTCAAAATGCTTCATGTGTGTACACTACAAACTCAATTAAATGGGCTTTATCTTTTGATTATTTTTTCCTAAATGTTATGTAAACATTCCAGTAGATAATGAAATAGTCAATGACTTGGAATAGCAAAAAATTAGTATTTTATCATATTATACATATTTAGTCTTATACTAAAAGAATCCTGATCATTTTTGATAACCATAATCTGCAATGACATTGAAGAACTTGGAGTATTATATGACAAATATGAACGCATGGAATAAATTGGAAGTGGAAAGCTTGTGTAAACAATCAGTGAATCTGAGTTATTCAATCGATAACAATTTTGACAGTATCTTAAGGCAGCTGAAGATTCTTTTTTTTCCTTTGGCTCCAACAAGAACATTTTAACAAAATGGTGATAAAATATTAGAATGAAATATTAAAGCATTCCAGTGGGAACTCTACTCTTCATAAAAATGCTGCATGACCTGTGTCATTTTAATAGTCACCTACATAAAATAGGTGATAAAAAATTATTTTTCCCACACTCCTTTCTATCTTCAATGTTGTTTTGCACTTCCTGAAGTTACAAGTGCAAGACAGGTAGCATCCACAGTAGTAGCAGAAGGTACCCTCGAAAATCTACAGATAATATGACAGAATTGAAATAGCTGTGATTAACATGCCCCAAAAGTCAATGAGTCAGTGTCAAAATGTGTATAGACATGGTGGCTTTTATCAGAAACCTCAAGGAGGTAGCTTAAATTTTATCCTCTAGCACTCTGGGAGCTGAATCACTCTAATCATTCATTTATGAACAAATCTACCCCCAAAATATCCATTCAAGCACTTATCACCTGTTGATGTTTCTGCGTGACCTGCAACATTTAATGACCTGACCTGTACCAAGAAAGCTTCAGCTAGTCTCCCCAGTATTTAACATTCATCCCTGTGGTTCAAGCTTTTCCTTCTATTTTATTCTTAAACATCAAAATGATGTAATGGCATCAATTTTTCAGAGATGTCTTATGATTTAAATCAGCATCCAAAGATTTTGCAGTATCCCTCTTGAGAAGTAGATAGTTGTTAAAACTCCATCTATTATTTGAACATCTCTTGTTGTGTATCTGACTCAGCCTCAGAAGCAAAACTAAAAATATAAATGATCTCACTTCACAGTTACACTATGCAAGAAAGAGAAGTTGCAAAGCCATGGTGTGCTGCATGGCGATTTCTATACTGAATTGGTTCAGTATAGAACCAATTCTTTTGTGGATAAGTCAGGCCCTTGAGTGTCACTTAAATGTAGTCTTGTCAGTAGTTGATTATGCAATGAATACAAAAGAGGTAGCTGCAAAACGTGGGATTAATTTTGAGAATTAGATAAAGACCTTAGAATAATAATGGTGACCATACAAGTCACCTATGAAATTGTTCGCTTATAGATGACATTCACTTCCTATCTACAGAGTCTGATTAGTGAATATGTTATGTTTGTACCTCCCAAGAAAATGAAATAATCATTTTCTCCTTTTTTTTTAGCAGTCTATTAAAATGTCAAGGTTTATCTTGACTGCTGCTTTTTAATGTAAATGTTTGGACTTAATTGAATTCCTAATATGCAGTGTCACTTGAAATTCTGATAGGGTCCAGTAATTTGGCCTGTTAAGATATAATTCTCCTTAAAATGAAAGTCATAACAAATATATTATTATACATAATGGCAGAAAAGTGGTCAATATAAATTATTATGAGATTTTTATTGCAAGATCTTTAACAAAGTATTGCAACTAAGTTCATCTATGTGTGCTTCTCTCCAAACACTTATTGAAATGTTTAATATGTAAAAATACCCATAACTATTTGTGATTGGTTAATTATCATGGTTAAATAGTCTAGAATTATAAAAATAGACAATCATTAAAGTCAGAAATTAACCCTATTTTTGAAAAATAATAACAAAATAATTGTTTTACATTTTCTAATATTTTGCAAGTAGTAGGCTTTTTTGACAGGCTGAATTGCAAGAACATGTGATGTGCAGATCTCTGATGCTATAACTACATCCTGCGTATTGGATTCATTAAAAAATACAAAAGATTGTATGGGTGTGTCGCCCAAGCTGCATCATTCTGGCACAGAGACCTATGTGCAGAATTAGAATCTGTAATATTGACCTCAGAGTTAACTCACTTTATTCAAGGTTGAGTCCTCTATGAACAGGTTTATGTTATGATCTTCTTCATTACAGAGATGAAATATTAATAGATTATTGAAGTGCAGTAAAGTTTTTGTCAGGTGTTATGCCCTCCTTGTCTATCCCCCCAAAGTACACTTACGTTTAGAATGAAATTGTTCTTAAATTTTTTAAAAATCAAACATCTTTAAGAATATGGTGATATAAAGGTATTAGGTATGGGAATCTCCAGTTCCTACATTTCTGACCACTATTGTACCTGACCATGGTATTTAACGAATTTTTGAGAATGAAATCAATTTATCCAAGTCAAAAATGAAGCTATATAAAAGTAAAGTTTAGTTGGAGGTTTATCAATTTTATTATTATATAACATCTTTATCATCCAAGGTCATTATAATATCAATATATAGGATAGCTACATACCCTAATTTTCATCCTATTTACCAAATCATATTACTTGTGCCTTATTTTCACATGTCAAGCCAACAGTTTCTGTTGATTTTTCCTGATTAACCATAGTGATACTGTGTTCTTATCTCTGAAATGAGAAGAGGGAGACCATTGGACTTTAGTCATGTGTTATACTCCCAAAAGGTTAAATAGTATTGACTGGCACTCAAAACATTATGTGGTAGTAGCATATATTCATATATATTATCCATATATATGTATATGTGTATATGTGGTATATATACTATATGCATATGGATATGTGTGTGGACATACATTTATGTGTTGCATGTGTGTGCATATATATATATTTTTCCCTATATATATGCTTATTTGCTTTTGCTGCAGCTTTTTGATTAGAAAGCTGATGAAGTAAACCTTCGTTTTGACAAATCTGGAAGATTAATTGAAAAGGAGATGAGGCTGATAGCAGCAGTGTTAACTGCCGTCTTTTCAGGAGTATTGATTATTCTCTTCTTTGCAGGTCCCTTCTCATTGATTGGATGTCTCCAGGGAGGCCAAATGGCATCATTCTGGGATGTGATCTCTTATGGAAAACGTGGCGTTCATGCCCCAAAACCCAGAAGTTAATGAGGACCCATGGTGGTGAGCTCTGCCAACCAGTGACATATCAGAAACTTGAGACTGTCTGTGGCCACAGGTGCTATTCTCCTGAAACTAAGGTAAAGCTTTTCAAACTAGTCAGTGAAATACGTTTTTCTCACTGCACACTCCATGTGGAATCACTTGCTGCTTAAACCACAGTTTATCATAATCAATATTTCCACTAGTCTATCAAGAAGACCCCATGGGGGAAAAAGGATGCCTATCAAAATTTCATCATCCACATGAGCATTTTAGCCTCCTCATTTTTCATCATCTTCCTAGGAAATTTTCATTCACTGGATTGATAAGGAACCTCCTGAATTTATATTTGATCAAGAGACCTGAATTTTCTTTATAACAAACCCATTCAGCCACAAGTAGATGTTTGTTTACATGACACTGAAGAGAAACTGTGAACAGTGCCTTTCATGGTTTGTCAGAAATATTTTTAAATTATGGCTATTTGCAGATTAATGTTCATATTAGTTGCAGTTTAGGAATCAGATCAATAATACAGCCAGACGGGGGAGTTTGTAAATGGTTTTTATTGACAAATGATGCAGAAAATCCTTAGTTTGAAAGTAGGATTTCATATAATGAAGTAATGTTGCTATTTGTCAACAACATCACACATTTAATGACTAACACTACTACTAAATTCAAAAGATTCACTGCAAAAGGACACAGTAATTAAGAAAGTGAGTTGTTGAAGCAGTATGGATCAAGTACAAATTATTATGGCTGACACTGACTTAGCAGTAGTTATCATGTAAGAAATGTCATAAAACTAGCAGTTACTAACCAGATTTTTTTTGACACTTAGCGTCCGTAATTGCCATTATGCCTATGTTTTGCATCTATTTAGGTCATTAAATGTGCACTGTCCTATGAACATATTTTCACTAAATGAAATTAAATTTAGGATTTCTGCGAAGAAAAATGCTGGAATAAATTTGCCCATTAAAAATGTTCTCTAGGAGAAAGAAAGTAAGCTTTGATAACTTAAATTAAGTCTTGGTTCCATTTTAAGGATTAAAGACATACTCTAGTATTATCAATGAAAAAGAATACAAAGTCAACTAAAATCTCAAGAATAAAAGTTATTTATAAATTTCTATTTGGGGTTAAATGAATATACTTCCTACAGCAGAGCTTGGAAAGATGTAGAAAGTCTAAGATTCTCTTGACTGAATCACTATAAACATCAGAAGGACCCAGAATACTCATACAGCCTTTACCAAGTGATTTGCAAACACAATGACCATCAAACCAGCAGTAACCCAAGTCCCACCTCCAGGGACTATGATCTAGTAAGTCTGCAGTAGGACATGAAAATATGCATTTTTAAGGTATGACCACCTTCGAAGCCCCCGATTCTTGTCCAGGGACCACGCTTTGAGAATCATCATTTGCAAAATTACTTTTGGAAACCATAAAATAAGGAGAAATCTTGAAAATGTGAAAATTATTACAAAAACTTTTCAGCTCAAGTTACCGAAACTTCTATTTGTTTTTCCTGAGACAACTTGAAGACTGAATCAGAAAATGAAGATATTCTATTTACAAGGACACCTCACAAGAGAAATAATTTCTTGACAATATTCCTGTGGGGACCCATCAATGAACTGAACCGAAGTGGGTTAGAAGGAAGGCTGAAGGGTCCTGAGAATGGCATTGTCAATGAGAAGATGGAGGTGAATAGGTCCCATCATAAAATATTGAGTCATCATTTCAAAAGAAAATAATAAGTACTAGAAAACCTTGCTGAATGGCAAAGCCCAACATGCTTTCTAGAAACATACTGTATGTGAATGGACTTCAATAAATGCTTTAAGATCATGCCACCAAGGCAAGATTTGAGGTCACTGTCATAATTCAAAAGGGAGTTATGTGTTTTTTCAGCCTGAAAGCAAGAATGACCAGCATTCCTAAATCCCAGACACATACATGAAAATTCGTTCTATTTAAATACGTTAATTCTTAAAAATAGGCTGTAATTAAAAATTTGCTTTTAGCATAGAACATGACATCAAAGGAGAGGTGTCAACCCATATCGTTGCAATTAGATTTGCTTTGAATCTTTGATGCTATTAACTAAACACAGCAGAAGTTGATTTAGTGAGACTACATGAAGAATCTCAGGGATCAACTTTGGTATTAAGAGTCCAGTTTCTTGGGTCTTCAATAACTTTTGAGACATGAATGAGCTAGCTACTAAGTTACTGACCCTTTTTGAAGACTTCCAAACTCCACATTCTACTTGAGTTTGATTGATATGTTTTTGTATAGACTGGAAACAGCAATTAGCAAAAAGGAAAAAGAGAAATACTTTTAGATAAAGGTTGGTTTTACCTGCCACAGGAAGCAGCTTTCCAGTTTAAGTCAAGTCTAGGTTCTGAGGCTACGTTTCAGCCACTAGTCCCTGTTTGACTTGTTATATATACAAAGTGTTAGTCTCTCAGACCTCAAGTGATCATTCAAATAATTGTTTGATTCTTCAAGCACATAATTTCTTCTACAGCTCCTGTAGAAAGCACACTGTTCAAAGTTATTTTTCAAAATTAATTCTCATTTGAATTTTTAATAATATGTAGATTTTAATTTTTCTATATAGATGTATATCTCCATAGCCATACATATATATGTGTGCATGTGTGATTAGGTTCATAAATATGTAAATAAGTGATCATATATATTATAAGGAAAATGCAATTTATTCCAAAAAAATTAAGGAGACAGGTTTCCACAAATACGGTGTTTTCAAACTGAAGAGTCAATAAAAATAAAAACATGTGTATGAAGGAAATTGTTCATTTACAATTCTAATCATCATTACATAGGAAACACTGGCATTCAAATGATACTTCATATTTATAGAGTTTTATAGTAGAGCACAAAGTGTGGTTAAAGGCTGAAAAGAAGCTACATTATATCAAATTGTATTTATACAATTTGAATGATGCTGGGAAAACATATTTTTGAAGCTTTGAATTTTATCAAGAATGCTATATTTGGTCTCAGATCAGGTCCTTATTATAAAATAATTGTATCACATGACATGTGATGATATAATACTTTTTTTTTAATTTCATGGTGAATAATTGACTTATATCTCTGTGAATTTAACACATACAGCATAATGGTTCATTTCACATCTATTGTGAAATGGTTACCATGATAGATCAGCTAACATCTATCTTCTATTATAGCTATAAAAAAACAAGAAAAAAGAAATAATTTTCTCCTTGTAATGAGAACTCTTAGGATTTACACTCAGCTATTTTCCTATATATGAGATGGCAATGTTAACTATAATTATCATGTTGTACATTACATTCCTAGTACTTATTTATCTAGTAACTAGACATTTGTGTCTTTTCATCACTTCCTCCAATTCTCCCTCTCCCTACCGTCTGCCTCTGGTAACAATAGGTCTGATCTAATTTTAGATTTTTATTTTACTTTTTTGTATTCCACATATAAGTAAGAACACACTGTATTTGTCTTTCTCTGACATATTTCACAAAGCATTCACCACAGCTTCTTTATCCTTTCATTCATCAGTGGACCCCTTAGTTGTTTCTATGTCCTGGCTTTTGTAGAAAATGCTACCCCCATGCTATGAACATGGGGGTGCAGATATCTTTCTGAGTTGGTATTTTCAATTCCTTTAATTGACTTGCTCATTCATCTGGAAGTTTTATTTTTGTTTTTTGAGGATCCTCCATACTATTTTCCACAGAGGTCATACCAATTTATAATCCCACCAACAGTAAATGTCATTCCTTTTTTCCACATCTTTGCCAGCAATTGTTATCTCTTGTTTTATTTTTTGGTTATTCCATTATTTCATTGTAGTTTTAATTTGCATTCCCCTAAATGATGTTGAGCATCATTATTTCATATACCTGTTGACCATTCATATATCTTCTTGGAAGATGTGATGTGATTTTCTTTATTAAACTTCTATTTCATTAAACCAATTCCCAACTTTCAGGGTTGTTGTAATGGAGTTCTCTATGACCCCCAATCTGCACACCACTGTTGTGAAGACAACTATTTCCCATTTGTTTCAAATTCAACTGGAACTTGTTGTAGTGGCCGAATAGAAGAGACGCAGCCAAATCTTCACTATTGCTCTGGGAATTATAATAGAATCCTACCAGGTAAGGCTTATCTCCAGCTCTACTCAGTAATCTTGGAAACCAGAAAAAGCAAATCAATGTATCATGTGAATTAACTATTTCAAATACAAGAAAAATAGACTCTCTAGCACATAATGAATAGTCAGCTTTAAATATCACTTCTTTTTTCAGCTTTGTTGAAATTTAAGCAGGCTAGCTACAAAATAGAGAGTGAATACAAGGGATTTGTGATATCTGCTACATAAGGAAATATATCTGGATGTCTGCGTAACCCACTTTATCTTATTCACATGACTAACATGTTCATTGTGATTCTGTATTTCTAAGTATTTCACTCCATGAAACTATTCTCCATTTCTTCAATTTTTATTCTGAATGGATTATAGCCACAAATTCCATTTATCTGAGATTAGTCCACTGTTGGAATCCACTAATTGCTCTTAGGACCAGGAGGGGGGACACAGGAAAGAATAGCAGATAAATACTTTCTTTTCTCATCTTTATTTTCCTTCTATCAGTCAACTGAGTAAGCTATTTTCCCCATTTCAACCACACACAACAATGTCCAGTGAAAGAATTGGTAGTAAAGATAATAACCATTGGCATTTATAAAACACCAAGTTTATGTAGGTTAAATATTAAAGGCTTTACTTCTACTACCTTATATATCTTCACAGCTGTAGGAAATGGGTTTTTATCTTAAGTTTACAGATAAGAAAATAGGTTCCGAGAGGATGGTAATAATGTACTCAGAGTCACATAGATGGGAGCAAGAGAGCTGAAATGCAAATCTCAGTGTGTCTCTCCAAAACCCCAGCTCTGTGGCCTCTTACAAAACCAAACCATATTCACATCATTTTTATATTTTTAAAAAATTAATTTCTTTTTTATTTATTTGTTGTTATTGAAATATCATTATTTCATATCCTTCGACAATGTTTTAACAGTATAGGGTTTCCCCCGTCAAGTAGTCACAACCAAAGCACCCATAACCCTCCACCACAGACCATTGTGCTCTACCCCCATTCCTGTTTTCACCACTCTTTCTCCTCTGCGCCCCCCACCCCCACCCCACACAAAGCTGAAGATCTATGATCAATTTTCAGGAGCTGGCTTTAAAGTTTGTCTTTGTCTGACCTTTTGATTTCTCTATATCCCACCTATAGGGCCATACTAGACACCATCTGGTATTTATCTTTCTCCTTCTGACTTATTTCACTTAGCCCTCCCAGCTCCATCCATGTAAACCCAAATAGCATGAGTTTATCTTTTTTGATGAATGAGTACTATTCCATTGTGTATCTCTACCAAATCTTGTTGACCCACTCATTTGTTTGAGGATGCTTAGCTTGTTTTTCTATGTTGGCTATTATATTAATAGTGCTGCTACAAACAAGGTTTCCTTTCAAATTAGTGGTTTTGAATTTTTTGGATAGATACCTAGGAGTGGGATTGTTGGGTCACATGGCATATCCTCCGTACTGCTTTCTGTAAGGGCCAGTCCAGCAGTGTAAGAGGGTACCTTTTTTTTTTTTTAATCATATCCTCTCCTATACGTGTTACTTCTGGTCTTGGATTATTCTAGACTTCCAGGCATCTTCATTACTGCCACTATCTATTACTCCTTCTCCTGGAAAAAGTTATTGAGAATATTGATTTTTTTTCCTACCACCTGAGTTTAATGTTTGTGTCTATTTTGAAAGTACAGAATAAGGATATTGGAGAAATAGAATAAAACTAAGTACTTAAATGCCCGAAGAAAGCTGATTCTATGAGATACCTAGTTTATCAAGAAATCTGTGCCAGACATCTCGTTCACTCAGCTATTATTCAGTGCATCTTTTGGGTTGGTATGTGAAATGAGAAATGGCCTCAC
This sequence comes from Scalopus aquaticus, assembly GCA_004024925.1. Taxonomy (NCBI): domain Eukaryota; kingdom Metazoa; phylum Chordata; class Mammalia; order Eulipotyphla; family Talpidae; genus Scalopus; species Scalopus aquaticus. The sequence goes on along the minus strand of PVIJ01013277.1, from coordinate 31,690 downwards.
CCAGTATCTTCTTTGGAAAACACTTGAGCAGAAAAGGAAGTTGAAATGATTAATGCTGTAAGTTTATTCACAGTGGAGATCCTCTATTTTTCCCTTAAAATTAATAGAAAAATTTGTTTTCACAACAGGATTGTGCCTTTTGATTCTCACACAAAAATATTTTCATAATTGATTAACTTTTATTCAACTTGATTTTCCACATAAGAAAACACATGATGGAGAAAATAAGGATTTTGTAGAAGTGTTGACTTATTTGTACAACAAACTAGAATGTTAGCGACTTAGTAACTCATCAAATACTGTCAAATGCTTTACTCTCTCCAAAAATTTACACTTTAGGAGTTTTCAATGCTATTTCATCTCTTCCCACTCCTGCAAAAAAAACATTGCTTTAGAAATAATAATTTCATAGATGAGATAGAAAATTTCTGTTGTTGTATTCTTAGGATTCTTCACACCAACAGACCATACTAGACTTCTCTGTTTCTCTAATATTGAACCAAATAATAGTGTCTTGATTTCTAAATTTCTTTAAAATTTTCAATGTTATGATTTGCAATGACCTGTTTAAACTGAAAAATATTCTCCATCCCTTAAAATCAATGAAAATACTTGGGCTGAATCTAACACAACTATTAACCTTTGGAAATATTTGCCTGTAACAGATAATGATAGCACAAAGTGTCAAATTTTAATCTTAGTAAATGGTCTACTTTCAAATAAAGTTTTACATCTTTCCCTAAAAAAAATAAAAAATGAGCCCCAAAGATATGCACAACTTTTTAGGAAGTAGCTTTTACAACAGAGTTTTTAAGTCCTCCAAGACTTCCATATTAACTGCATATCTCAGGCCTCAAGCATATTAATATCTATCCAACTGTTGAGCATGCCCACACTCGGATTCCTTCGAAGTAGTCCATTTTCAAGTTTTATGATGCCTCCCATGGAGTCAGGGGAAAAAAAATACAATCTCATGGGTAATCTAAGAGAATGTTTTGCTAATCATTCATCTCCAAGCATCTCGATGATGAAGAGTTTGTGTTGCCATCTCTGTCTTCAGCCCATGGTCTTTGTTAGCAAACTTAACACTGTTTACATGAAGAAAGCATAGAGACCCTACACCATCCTCTGTCAGAATGTAATTAACATTCAATAGTTGTGGTCCAGTGCACCACTGAAGTGAGTATAGGCAGGTTGATCTTTATAGATAGGACTGAAATACTGGTTAATAATATTTACTTTATTTTTTCTCAGAACTCCCTAGCACCCCAAACAAAGAGCTGCTGAGAAAAGAATGCTCATTCCATCCCCCTTTCTATGTGAATATGCTAATGACCTCAAGCTAAATGTTAATGCAGGTCATTCTTTGATAAGAATAACAATTAACTGTTAAGACTGCATGGTAGCTTTTAGAGAGAAAACATTTTCAAGCCTGTCTGAAATAGATTCATTTTGAGAGGTTAATGAGAAGGTGACTGATCCTTGTATCTTATGTCTAATAGCCCTTTTTTGAGGGAAAAAATCAGTTTTACTTCTCGTTGATATAATCCACATCTCTTTTTATGGAGCCTTTTCTTCTGTCAGCAACTGAATGAGATTCTGAGGGATACAGGGAAATATGCTAAAATATCTAAACCAATTAACATTTGTGATATACGAAAGTGGCTTTCTCAAAAAATGGTTACTTTTGCCCATAAAGAGGTGTCCACTACTTTTCCTCAAAGCTAGCGGTTGTCCTAAATGATATTTAGTGAACAGAAGTCGCCCCTGGCACGTGGGACACATGGTGTTGAGAGGGATGGGTACCAGGTGGACTAGGGAAAGGGAAAGGCTCAGACACAGGACACTGATTTCAAACAATATAGGAACAGAAAGAACACGGCATCTCCCAGAAAAACAGAAGCATGTTACTAAAATATTGCTGAACTAGCCACCACCACCTAGAATAAGATTTGGTACAGGATAATTAGGGAACAGAAAAACAACCACAACGAAACTTCCCGACCACTAATGCCTAATCAATAGTCTGGCAAACTGGCAACAGGGCTGGCATAAACTGGCATCCTCCCTTGGAGCCCTCCTGCAGTCAGGAGTATTTCCTCCTGCTTCAGTAAATCCACACTTGCTCTCATGTTTGGCGTGGTGGCTGTTACTCCTCAACCGTTGTACATACCCAGACCCATGAGCATCCATTCTCCTAACAATGTTAAAGAAAGTTTGTCAGTGAGAGACACTGTGTTCTCTGACTGTGGAGATTTAAGAAATAAGTTGGCAGCTGCATTTCAGAACAAACAGGAAAATCCCTTCACCAAGAGGAAGTTAACAAATGCAGTGACTTGACTGTTCATTGTAAGCCCATTTTTTCTTTCACTGGGGGCCCCAGAACAATGAACAGTCAAGTCACTGCATTTGTTAACTTCCTCTTGGTGAGGGATTTTCCTATTTGTTCTGAAATGCAGTTGCCCCCAGTAGAATCATCAGGAAAAATTCACTCAGTTCCCTTCTACTTAGAGATACCAAAATTTCTGAAATTTAGGTTCAACCAGCAATTTCCCCTATCCAGCATTGTAGGAATTCAGTTCTTGAGAGAAAATTGAGTATGCCTTGCCCATACCTGGGTATTTTCTCTCAAGAAATGAAAATTTCTGTTTACATAAACTTGCAGGCAAATATTTGCAGCAGCTCTGTTCCTCATGGCCCCAAACTGGAAACTGCGCAAATGTGCCTCAGAAGTAAATGAATAAACCGTTACATCCACATGAAGGAGTACTACTCAGCGGTGAAAAAGAACAAACTCTTGCCACATACCAAAAACATGAACACAATGCCGAGTGAAAGAAACCAGTCTCCAAAGATTACAAATGGTGAGGATCCATTTATATGAAATAGAGGATTGTTATGAAGAGCAAGTCAGTGAGTGCCAAGGGTGTTGAGTAGGAGGAGACAGTGACTATCCAGGGTAGTGTTTTGGCTCCCAGATCTAATTTTTATGTGGAGTGTGTGGAGGTTATCCTTGAACACCAGCTGGGTGTCTGGATTCAGCTCGACTCTGACACTATCTATTTGTCAATAGCAGAAGATTCCCTTGGTTAAGGATTCAATTCCCAAAACTTCACTTCAAATGCCTGATCAGAGGTTGCCCAGTCACCCTGCTCAGTTTCAAATGATGTACTAGAGAGATTCACAGAACTCCGTAAATCTGTTTACTCACTGTATCATCTACTTATTACAAAGAATTAATATTCAGGGGCAGTCAGTTGGAGGAGATACATAGATCAAGAAAAGCACACAGAACTTCCAAGCCCTTTCCCCAAAGCTCATGTTTACCAAACTGAAAGCTTTCCAGAATCCCTCCATATGTGTTTTTATCAATCTTCATTGCGTAAGCATGATAGGTTAATTCATTGGCTACTGGTAATTGAACTACATCTCCAGTCCCTCTCCCATTTCTGGAGATGTAAGATGGAAGTGGAACTTCCTCTAATCATGTGGTTAGTTTCCCTGGCAACCAGCCCATCCTTAGGTGCCTACCCAAGTCCCCTCATTAACATAACAAAAGACACCTCGCTCTATACACTTAGGAATGGTTTGGGGAGCTATGAGCCAGGAAGTATGTATAAAGACTAAATATATATGAAAAATATATTTTGGTCATTTAAATGATCATACACATACAAACACACACACACACACACACATACTTCTTTTAAATCACAATATTACAGATATCATGGAGGAGTTTTGGGAGTGATGACATTTTCATATCCTGATCCTGTACCTGTGTTAAAATTCATAGAATTTTGCACCCAGAAAAGAGTCCGATTTACTGGATAATATTTTTAAAATAAAGTTTTAAAAAGGGACTATGCTTTAAAATTCTGTGTCCATTTTACAAATAGGAAAAATAAGATTTATAAACATAGCCCAGTCATGCAGCTAGTCAAGATTGGGATTTTCATGATTAAATATTAGCTTGAGCCCTTAAAGATGTGGTGTCATATAATAATGTGATGACTTCACACATGGGACATTATATTTTTCTGGCATAGTGGTAGAATAGAAAGGAACTATAACTGCATTAAAATTATATTAAAAACTGTCATAAGAATAAAACAACATAAATGCCCTACTTAGAGACTACACTCATTATTTAAGATATTTTATGTGATCATATTGTATTAAGAAAAAAAAAACCTCTGTATAGTGTTTTGATGGTTTGATACCAGATAATTAGTGGATAGGATCATGGGCTCTGGAGCCAAAGTCTCAGGTTTCACATCCCATTTCCTTCACTTATTAGTTGTTTGACCTTCATTAAGTTACTCAGACTAAGTAATATTAGTAGGAGATTAATGTCTGTTGTCCACTGAGCTCCTAGGCTCCAAAGCTTGCCCAATCGTTCATGTGCAAACAGAAGAAAAGCTGAATAGTAATTGTGAGCAGACAAGTAAAGGGAAGAACAAGCACCCTTTAAGTGACAGAAGGTGGTTTCCAGTGAATCACCCTACTGCAAGGGCTTCGTGTCCATTCCATCAGTGCCTAAAAAGGGGCAACCAGTTTACAAAATCGGATTCTATAAGCCAAGGATCCTCACTAATTATTTTCATTCTATAAAGCCAAACAATTCTTTACCTAAGCTGACTTTTCACAATTGACCTGAGAAAGTTGGGAATAGCTTCCAACCTTGGAAGAGAAAATAACTTTGTATTGCGCATGACAGCACAGTTTAGAATCTAGACATCAGAAGAGACACGCTGTTCTGAAAAAACTGACATATGGTCACCTACTGTCTTTTGTATGCTATCACTGTCAACAAATAAAAGGAATTACTTTTTTAAGACTCTCTGTGGGTCATAAGATCACCCACACTTGGTAGAAGATAGGAACGTGTACAGAGAGGTTGTTCTGCCAGGATCTATGCTTGTGTATGTATTTTCCCCTTTTTAATCAGGTTGTTTGTGTTTGGTTGTTAGGTTTGATGAAGTAGGCATTCTCTGTGTATCTGCATATTAATCCCTTATTAGCTATATGATTTACAAATATTTTCTATCACAAGTTGCCTTTTTATAAATTGATAGTTTTTTGATACAAAACACTTTAATTATGATGAAGTCCAATTAACTATATTATAAGTTACTCATCATACGCACATACCTAATAAGATGAAATGAAAGGATACTGTCCGAGGAGAAAGTTATGTTTAAGAAGGGGCAGTAGCGGGGAGGGCAGAGGGTTTATTGAAGGTGCAAAAAGAGAATTAGTAAGGCAAGGGAGAGGAGGAAGTCAGGGCTTGGGGTGTCAGGGCTTGGGGTGTCAATTCAGTGTTGGGTCATAAATTGGAGAGGAAAGGTGAAGTTTGGCTTTTAGATCCAATAGGTTGGCATTAGTCCTTTCTAAGGCATCCTGAAGGGAAGCATTTTTTTTTCCTGTCTTTTGAGTGTTTCTTGTCTTTTAGAAGTCTCTGAATTAAAAAAAAAAAAACCTCATTATTAACATTTCAAATATTTAGACCCTTTGATCCCAAGGCACCAGGCAAAAGATTCTTTTATTCTTAGCTCTTGTTTCCCAGATTATCTTGTAAAGGGGATTGTGGGTGTCACTACATTAGTAAACCTCAGCATCTGCCATCGGCCAGGAAAGCATTAGTGTGCTAACTTGAACAGAGTGATTTTCTTCCTCTCTCTTCATTGAACTTCCTATTGAACTATTGTTTAGTTCAATCAATATAGTTTGGTTAAAGGAATTTAAATCTATCACGTGTTGATTTCTGAATCCACCTCACTTTCCAAAAAAGAGAAACAAACAGGGCCTCCCTGGTGGCGCAGCAGTTTAGCGCTGCGCTGTGGAGCTGTCGGCAGCGGTGATGAGAGTTCGACGCCCAGCCGGGGAGATTCCCACATGGCGCGGCAGACCTCTCCTGCCTCGCCCGCTGCTCTCCTCAGCAGTGTATTTCTGATCTGCCTGTTCTGCTCCCCACACTGTCTCTGATGAACCCTCTCGCCGCCCCACACCTCTGGCCTGTACCCCAGCTTGTATGTATAAATAAATAAATCTTTAAAAAAAAAGAGAAACAAGCAAAAAAAGATTACATTCAATAGATAGAAAAGTATTTGTCAACCAATTTAATCCATAATTCTGGACTTACTGCACTCATCTATTTTTTTAATATTTATTCATTTATGCATACAAGAACTGGGGTGTAGGCGAGAGGTGCAGAGGGTAAAAGGATTCACCAAAGACAGAGTGGGGTGCAGAACAGGTGGATTGACTGAAATACACTGCTGAGGCAAGCAGTGGGCAAGACAGGAGAGGTCTGCTGTGCCATGTGGGAAGCTCCCTGGCCTGGGACGGAACTGCAGTGACAGCAACAGCAATAGCTTCATAGTGCTGAGACTTGACCCCTTTTACCACCACAGAGGCCCTGCGCTCATCTATTAAGGGTCAGAGAGGAAACAGACAACAGTCTTACCTCTAAATTGATATGTGTGTATGTGAGTAGACACACATGTTTATACATCTTTAACGCAAAACCCTTGAAGCTGCATTGAGATTTTGTGACTTTAATATGACCATATTCTTTCTAGTAATTCTGTCAACCAGTTGGCATCTGCAAGATGACTGTGCTAAAATTCAGTTGTGAGTCAAAGCATATTTTTATATGCAATCATGCAATTGTTGTTATTGCCCTAAATTGACAGGTGAAGTATGCTGTCCAGATGAACAACATAATCGGGTTTCCGCTGGCATCGGCGACTCCTGCTGTGGCCGAATGCCGTACTCCTGCTCAGGAAACCAGGTTTGCTGTGCTGGGAGGCTCCACAATGGCCATCGCCAGCAGCGCTGTGGTGGACAGTTTGTGAGGGAAGATTTGGAGTGCTGTGGTGGAGAACAAGAGAATGTGGTGTACAGTTGTCTTCCAGGTAAAGGAATCTTGTCTCCCTTTCAGCAGGTGCCGAATCTGAAAAGCAGAGAGGTGAAAAATTTGCCCTAGGTATAAAACAAATAAGTAATTAAAGCTCACATTAATTCTATCTTCTGAAACAATTAAGTACATGTAATAGAGAAAATAAAAATGTAATTTTGTGTTTTTTATGTGCATGCAATGCGTTTCATAAAAACATAAAAATGCTTTCTTCTTGAATAGTGTCATGTCCACCACAAACAAAAACAAAACCAAAAATTAGCATGAATGTGTTGACTCTGGATGAAGGGAATATTTCCTAGTAAGTGCTGGCAATAATCCTAAATAGATAGCAATCATTACCATCAATTGAGTACTTACTATTTAGCAGACTATACCCCATGATTTATATATTCTTACCTCAGTTCATCTTTTTAACAATCTTAAAAGATAAGCACTATTATTATTCATAATTTTTAAAATGAGGAAACTGAGGCATGGAGATCAGACACTTGTTCAAGATTACATTGCTAGTGAGAGGTACATTTTTGTGTCTCTGGAAAATACACAATTTAGGGGACCTTCCTTAAGAAAAGAAAAGTAAATGATGAAAACAGGACAAAATACAACAAATATTTATTTAAAACTGAAAATAAATGCCCCAAATTACAAATCTAGAAAGAAACCTAGTATGTCCCAACTAGCATAAAGTGGTATGTTTAGATTATATAGCTTCTGACAGCCCTCCTTTCCCCGACATATTTAACTTATAACCATAATCAACCTTTTAAAAGACAGTGACTTTGCACTGTAATTATCTATAGAGAAAATAGTTAATTCCGTCCTTCTTATCTCATAGTGAGTCAAAACATTTTTAAATTATTTTAATTTTTTAAAAGTGGCTTTAAGCTTCACAACTCATTGTTGTAATATTATGTAAATATTTAGGATTATTGTCAATCTACCCAGAGACTTTCTAAGATTTAAGGGTATTTTAATTCTTCTTGTCTTAAATACTTGTTGAATTGACAATAGCACTAACCAGTTTTTATGCATATCTTTATTATATATAACTGAGTTTCAGCTGTAAATTCTAAGGATACTATTTTGTGTATACATCAGCAAGAATTTTTCACATAGATTTATGAGTTATCTATATAATTTGTATCATCATATAGAAAATTGTCTATGCATTGCTTCAATCATTGAGCTATCATTTTCTGATAATAGTTTACTACTTTGGTTATTCTCTAAAACTTGTTTTGAGTTATTTTCTACTCAGGGAAAAGTCAAAGCCATGATAAGTGCTGTGATTTAAGGAAATAAAGTAGATTTGTGTGGCAGAATGGTGGTGAGAAAAAAGGAAAAAGAAGTCAGAACCTGATTTAAGAAAAGGAGTAGAGCGTATTAACCACTAAGACGATGGTCCTTATATTTTTTCGGGGGTGGGGGGCAGAGGCATGCACTCTCTTGAGAATCCTTTGAAAGTGATGAACCCTCACTTCAAATAAAATGACACTAGAATAATAAAATTCAAATAGAATACACACAAAAATTTGGCTGTCATTTGAAATACCCTTGAAATCTATCCACGAACCTCAATTTCAGAATCAATTTCTTTATTTACTTCATTGTGACCTTCCAAGCTGAAGAAACATTTCTTAAGCACATTAAGACATTGCCCAGCACCTGTGAATCGGGTCAGCTCCATGGCTCTTCCTTAAGCTTCCGCACCGCTGATGATCATGGTGGACTGGAGGAATGCTACCTTGAAAAGGAAAAAAAAATATATCTTTTATTCTTTTGACCTTCCTGCAGCTTTCACTGAAAATAGACATGCTCCAAGTGTCTTTTTCCTCTCTCTGCTGCTGCTCTCTCCTGTCGCCCCTAATGACTATGACCTCAGTGACCTTCCAGAATATCCATATGGTCCTTTTTCTCCTCAACCCAGTAACACCATACCTGCTGCATGAGGGCTTGGATCTCAAAATATTGTTCCTGAGGCTGGCCTCTCACTGCCTGGCATTGTCTGCCTGCCACGAGACCGGGCTGGCTCGTAAAACATCTCTTTATGTACTTTATTACTTAAACTCTTTTATTTGCCTGCAGGAGCCCTTTAACAAAATCACATTGAATTGACTTTCTCACACCAAATCAAATCTCTCTGGTCCCAGTTCAGTTGTCTTTGTCAATATGTATTTTATAAATGGAGTGAATTAACAGATGCTGTTGGAACAGAAGCGCTGGGCTGGCGTTTATGTTTTAGTGCTCTCTCTGGACAGGTGCGTTGTGAAGGAGCGTTAGACAGGTACCTCGGGATGAAAGTCATGCTCTTCGTTCCCGGGGATACGTATTCTTAGCCCTTTTCTTTGCACATATTTTAAATCTCTCAATGACTCTTTTCTACTCTTTGTGTTTGCTTATATGATTTATCACTTACGCTGTGAATCTAGGGTTGGATTTAATTAGATACCTTAGTCCGAAAAGATAAAAATTGAAGCCTCTCTATCAAAGAGGAGAGGATTTGCTTCAGTGATGAGAACCTGGTTATGACCTTTGGAACAATCTGCCTTTTGTTTGTCAAAAATGGTACACACACAGCCTTTGGTAAGACACTCAGCTTGGAAATTCTTTGTGAATACAATGCGGAGTTGAAATGTTGTGGAGTCACACTTTAGTAGAGTGAATGGCACCCACTGTTTGTGACATGAGAGGGGATTTAAGACTGTTACAATGAGAGAAACCCAGCACCAATATCCATGGTGTAAAGAATGGCATTGAAAGAATATTTACCAGGAAGATTTCTATATGGCATCATGAATCTTCAAAATGTGCAATGTATAAATGTTGTAAAATACATTGCCAAGATTTGGGGAGAATTTTTACTTTACCCTTTTTCCTCAACTTTTTGGTGGTAGTCATAGAGCCACCTGCTGGTGAAGGCAGGCACACACTGCATCTCTCTCATGCCCTGCCTGTTTTATAAACTGGTCCCAAGAATGACTAATCCCAAACCTTTGTTTTCACTCTCCGAGCCCTAAAATATAATCCCTTCCCTTTAAACGTAGCTCCCATGATCAACTCCAAAATTTCAGTGATTTGTCACATTCCTAACTCTGATTTTCAACCCCTGCAAAATTTGATTATTGGTCCTTTTAAAGAAAATGGAACATTTCTTTTGCAGATTGAATAATTTAGTAATTCATCAGACCTATGAGTTTATAGCTATTTTCCTTTTCAGCCCTGGACACTATGTTAGTCTGGGTGACACATTTGAAGCATCCTTAATAACTTGAGAAAAAAATTATTTCCTCCACTATTTTATCCATTGTAACCAATGCAATGGGACTAATCCTTTATATCCACTATTTGCTATATCCACTATTTGCGAAGATAGTACATGTCGTTTCATCTCAGAAGTAAACACCTCCCAGTTCAATGTGTTCAGTACCACTTTAATAACATCTGCATCTGGTTCAAAGAAGCTCTTTACCTTTGTACAGATTTAATGAAGAGCTTCTGGAAAAATAGATGAATCCATCTGTGATCCTCGACCTATTTTGTTTTTCTTTGAGCATATTTAAAATTGTGCATTTTGTGTGTCAAGGTTCAGAAGTCAAGTGCTACAAGTGATAAATTAGGTAGGGGTCAAAAGTTACTGCAATGCAGTTTTAGAAGATTGTCTGTCTCTGAATTTGCAGCTCATTCATGCTGAAGTGATGCACTATGGGAATTACTACCAAACTCTGTGCCGCAACATCTGCTCTCCCTAAGTGAGTTAGTGCACGTCAGACATCTTTATGTCAGAATATTGCAGTGATGGATGCAGTCTTCAGAAAATGCTGCATAAAAATCTGGTGTGCCGTTCTGGCCATTAAGTGAAATTACTATTTAAATTAATGGCACTGTCACAGTTTATCTGTGCAAAGAATGAACGCTGATTAGGGTATTAAGTAATTAGCAATTTATCACACTGGAACAAGGTTGATAATAATTAAAGAAGTAATGGTTTACCAAAGAAACTAGAAAGGGAGTCACTTCTTGTTATGTGAGTGAAATCTTGGCTGAAAATTTTAATTCAGTGAAACAAAGATGAAGCTCTTTGTGAAAGAAAGCATCCCTTTTTTGCTAGTGTAAAACAAATTCATTACCAAAATTTTAGTTGACCTGTCAAAAGTCCCTTAGAGTGATCCAATGACAGATTAGAAGTTTTGAATTAGATCAATGTCTGCATTTTGATTTTATATGGAAAGCTTGGTGAAACCATAAAGTCATTTGGGAGTAGAGAGGAAGAATGTATCCTCTTCTCTAAAAGGCCAGTTTTCAGATTTTGCTTGTTCCTTAAAAAAGAAATGTGCATTATTTTAAGTAAACTGCTCTAGAAAAACAAGTAGCAACAAAGAACCCAAGCTTGTATTTAAATAACTTATTAGAAAGCAAGAAAAAAAATGTCTAACATTATAACATCTGAAGCTATGAATTTTTTTGTCGTTTGTGTGTGTGTGTGATTTTTACACATCATAATCAAAACTCACACTGCAGTGATATCTGTGTTGTACCCCTGCTATGTGTTCTTATTTGAGAGAACTTTTTCCTGGAAACATTGAAACACCTAAAGTTTATTATTAATAAAGCACCAAAGAAGGAAGCTTCCTTTTAAGCCAGTTACTTTGAACAGTTACTGTGCTTAGATAAACACAGCATGTCAAAACTCAGTCGTGATCAATGTATATCATGAATCATAAGTAAAAATTGTTAAATATTGGGAGGTTTTTTTTTTTTAAGTTGAAAGATCAGTGAGAGGGCTCTTTGAAGCCATGCGTGTATAAATATCTTTGTTAAGGCATATGACAAACCAGTGTCTCCTTTCAATGATTTAAAAAAAAAGGCACTTAAAACTCAATCTATTAATAGTGTCTTTCATATTGGAGGTGTTTGTACAGGACCAGATTAAACAATTCAGGACCCCAGGGCTCTCTGAAGTTGAGGTTCTTTATGTTATCAGTCAGGACTAATAATAAATAAACAAACTTCTAATTAAAATAAATCATTCATCACATTGTGTTGCTTTATTACTGGGTATAAATTCTCATATGATAGCATTGTGACATGGGGTATGGGCACCTTAATTTCTAGCCTAATCTGACTCTAGAGTATTGTTTATTGATTCAGGTTTTATGTCTAAATTTCTGCTGTATCTCTTCTGCAGCACGATCTCAATGATTTGAACAGAGAATTAAGCTGCTTTTGGTGGGAGAAAGGAGGCTCTTTGGCGCCTCCCTCAAATGGGTCTTTCATCAACACTAGAGATCAATGATCCTCCCTCCAAGGCATTTCTGCCACAGCCCCCAAACTTGCCCATGTCTAGTAGACAGTGGTCCAATGACTCACCAGATCAGCAGCATGTTCTATTGGTTTTGAATACCTAAGGCAGTTCATGAAGAAAGAAAGGAATCCCAAGGAACAACTATTTGCACCCTAGACAAAGCCAAGCAAAGATGGGCAAGACAATCACCATCATAAAGTCTCCAGTTCTAGGGTGCTGCTCCCTCCCCCATTCTGTCTGACTGCTTTCCTAAGGGGCGGGGGTGACATTTTCTTCTTTATGAATTTCTAGAGATTTCTTCTGAGTCCCTCCAGTGGAACTCCTCCTCTATCTGCAACCAGACATTTTCCTCACGAAATGGGCAGGCAACCCTTGTGGCAAAGACCAAGTCTTATTTTAATGGAGCTTTCAAGATGTTTGGCCCCACTGAGTGATTTTGGAGCATTTGCTCTTGTGAGTTCTATATCTAATTAACGTCTGCTGCTCTTGGTAAGAAGGACCCCTCACTGCACATTTAAATCACCTTGGTAGACAAAGCCACCTTAGGTAGTCTACCATTTCAGCAACTGTCTGAGTCTGACATTTTTATACTGAACTTTATAGCAACCTCAGTTTTCTTCCCTTTTTTATTTCATATTCATATATAACATTTTATTGTTGCAGGGATGTTCTGTTGTGGGCAGGATTATGTGAATATGTCAGATACCATATGCTGCTCAGCTTCCAGTGGAGAGTCTAAAGCACATGTTAAAAAGAATGACCCAATGCCAGTAAAATGCTGTGAGACCGAGCTCATTCCAGAGAGCCAGAGATGCTGTAATGGAGTTGGATATAATCCTTTGAAATATGTTTGCTCTGACAAGATTTCAACTGGAATGATGATGAAGGTAATTGATAGAAAACCTCTCAGAAGCGCTGATTTGACAATGGAAAGAGAAATACATTGTTCATAACTATTTTTCTAAAATAGGAATATAAAAACTCCTGTGTGCATTATTCATTTTCACATTACATCCATATTAATACCGAATGAGTTTGCTATGATTGATGTTATTGCAATGAATTCTAAAGGAATTAATAATGATTAGCTGTTCTCAGGAAGCTTTACCCAGTGCCTCAGAACAGTGCAGGTCTGAAGTCTGTGCAGAAAGAAGCAGCTGGTCTCCAGTGGTGTGGACATGGTTCCATTTCATGTCTAGGAGCCCTCTGAATGGAGACTAAGGGGGCTTTGATAGAGACCTTAGATCCAGCAAGTTCGCTCAACTGTTGTGTTGACAGTGCAAGAGGAGCAGAAGCCCCTGGAACCACAGCTCTCAGAATAGTCCTGTGGGTGCATCATTTGTCTTTATGTGCTGAGCTGCTGTATGTCCGGTTGGTTAGCATCAAAACTGACCCAGCACTCCAGAAATCTACCATCATAAGGACAGATTACAGACTCTCAAAAAACAAACACAATACCATGCTCCATAGTAATTTGTCATTAGGACTTGACTAAAAATGGGGGTTTGGGCTGCAGGCAGTGGAAGGGCTCTTGCTGATTGAGGCAACTATATGATGGTTGTGTGAACATTCTAAAATTTGAGATATAAAATAACACCGGAGCTTGTTAGGGTCTCAGAAAGCACTCTGAAGCAATGATTTATCGAGATAATATATCAGATCATTGAAGAAAATGGGTTCTTCATGGAATAAACACTTATACAGAAGGCCCACCCCACCCACATGGTCATTTGTCTACTAAATTTTTGTCATTAACCTGACTCGTCACAATTTGAGTTAGCCAATTCTATGAAAGAAATGTATCCAACACCATGTTCCCAAAGTTTAAATGTTTTCTAGATCATGTTAGTTTGAATCTGTCCCGTGTGTGGTAGTTGCCATCCACTTTCTTTTAACTCTCTCCGTCCTTTGCTATCATTTCACTGTGTCTTAAGAAGAGATGGATGAGTAGAAACTAGCCTTTTGGTGGTGATCATAATGTAGTGACACAAATGTTGTATTATAATCCTGTACACCTGAGCGATATATAATGTTATAAACCAATATCACCACAATAAAAAATTGCTAAAAAATGCTAATAACCAAAAATAAGAGGAAATGAAGATAAATGCAGGTGTTCAATTCACCATCTTCAAATGAAAGTCCTAGAATATTTTCTGAAGCATATTATTTTTACCACCATGGGAGAATAAATTATTTTATGTAAGAGAGATGTTGAATGTAGATCAATTTTAAATAGGAAAAATTATTTAAAATACATTATGCTATCTGTATAGAGAGGAAAAGAAAAGTAGAGTTCTGTGTTTTAAATATATTGCCTTATTTATATCTACAATTTGGGGTGATTACATATTTCATTTTCTGAGCTTAGAACACACTTAGGCTTATCTGTAACAGCAATAAAAATTATCAAAAGATTCACCTGAGAAAAGTTTACAAATATAAATGATAATAATTATACTGAAAGGGCATAAATTATTTTAATTTTCTAAAGCTGGGATAAGAAATTCTTTTTACAGATTCCATTTTCTCAATACCACAAGTAGTACAAATTCTCAAATGTCATATTAACTATTCTCTCTGAAACTCAGGGAACTGTCAAAGTAATAATAGTAAAATAACAACTACTGTTGTTAGGCCATTCCAGGTTTTTTCTCATTTGATTCACACAACAAATCTGCATGATTAATTTAATTTCCATTCTCTCCCTGAACAAGCGGAATCTTTGAGAGTTTAAGTGACTTGCTCAAGGACACAGAACCAGCAGGTAGCAAAAGTGGATTTTGAATCCAAGTCTGTGTCATTTGAAAGTAACTGCTCTTTTTTTGTATATTAATGCCTTCATTTCTTTTTATGAATTTTGAGTTATCCATTTCTGAACGTGGCAGATGAAAATTTCATTTGAATATTGTAAAAACCTACCCCACCTATGTCTAAATAAAAATTTATAGCCCCCCTCCTCCCTCTCTCCTACTTGACTTAGGAGACCACAGCATGTGGGACTGTCTGCCCAGTGTCTACACAAACCACAGCGTGCTGTGGCAGGTGCGACTTCAACTTTATCAGCCACGGCTGTGCTGTGAGAAGAGAGCCTCAAAATTCCACAGGGAAGGCGTCAATCGAAGAAATACGCTCATCTGCCGAAGAGACTGTTTGTACTGGAAGTGCAAACACCTTCTCCTTTCCAGGTAACAGAAAGTGAGCCACCCACCTGTGCCTCAGAAGGAAATAGTGAAAAGCTGCAGAAAATGCAGATTGATTTCATTCTGACAGCATCACCTTCACCCATTCTCCATTAATTCCATCATAGCTGTGGGCCAGGAAAGAGTTATTTAAAGGCGAATGCTGGGTTTGTTCAAAGTTAGTCATTTTGTGAGTGTACCTTTAAATAAAGGTATATTATTTTAAATTAATCTGATAGAACAAAGAGCAGAGAAAAAAGTAAGCTGTGTGTCCTTTATGGTATATCATCATTGGGTTTTCATTGAACCCAACTCTTTCCCTCAAAAGTTTGAATGTAGGCTTTTAATAAATGCAATGAATGAGTGTTGCCATATTGCATACAGAAAAGAGGAAAACTCCTGTCTGTGACCATACCTAGCTGCCACAAAGACTGGGAAATGTAGTCTTTAACTAGTAAATCCCTGAGCAGGACACAAGGGAGATCTGGGGACCCACTTGTAGCTATCACATGTAATAATAAGACACTTTCTTATCTGAGAAAACAGAGATGGAATATAATCTCTTGTGTTTCTGTAACGATTTAAGTTTTGAGTTATTCCACCCAACCTACATGTATATTCAGAATCATATAGTTCATTAAGTGGGATTTAAATTTAAACAAATATTCAAGTAATTTTTTTAAAAAAATGTATAGCATTTATGCTTCAGAAGCAATTAACATTTTTAAATGAGCTAAGACTTTGGGGTCACCATGGATTCATATGTGTGATGATCTAATACATTTGTTTTCCAATTGGAAAGACTCAGCACTTGGGTGTTGTTGTTTTAATTAGATTGGTTGTTTTGGAGCTTGGTTTCAGTTCTGGTTTGGTAGAAGAGGGAAGAAGTATGAAAAAAAGTTTACATTCATTTTCATTCATTAACATGGCACCATGATAAATTAATTTCAAGTCATGTACATCATCACAACTACATTATAATTTATATAATACTTCAATAAAGTAATATTAGAGATGTAGCATTGGTAAAATTTATAATAAAACTATAAAATATGTTGACAAACCTGCCTCAAGCGGAAGTAAAAATATATATTAATATAATTTGTGAAGCTGTGACATAGTCTTTGTCCAGTGCTTTCACTTTTCCATCATTTCTTTAATAGACTCATATTTGTCTGTTCCAAAAAGGTGAATCCTATGTTGTGCAATCCCTAACGCTGCATCTAACAAACACTTTAAATGGTTTTAGAACTTAGAAAATGAAGATAATGGAATTTTATTTACATCATCATTTACATCCTTGCTAGGGTTTTGACAAGATAGGAGACCCCGCTCAGCTGTAGTCGCTGTAGTCCTTGCAGCACCGAGGCACCCAGAGCCCTCCACCAGAGTCCATTGGGCTTGCTCTCCTGCTCTTCGTTTGAAAGCCAAAGATCCATGGTCCATTTTCAAGGGCTGGTTTTGAAGTTTGTCTTTGTCTGATCTTTTATTTTTTTCTATATTCCACCTAAAAGTGACGCCATCTACTTAAATGTTTGAGGTTTGATCATCATTTTCAATATGATGATTTAAAAAACTTTTAAAATTCTCACTGTTTGGTTACTCTGTTTCCAAATGTGAACCTGGAGCCCTACACACTAGTACAGTGTCTCTGCATGCAATAGCGGTGGGCCAGGAGTTAGCAAAGCCTTAGGGGCCAGCTCAAAAGATGTGCCTCAGGGAGTGAGCCCCCCCAGGTGGAACAAAGTAGATAATGAAGGTGCAATTGTCTTAAAGTGGAGGAAACCTATACAATCAAATGGTATTAAGTTACTTTTAAAATAGAAATACCATACCCCATAAATCTGTAAGAAAATTGAAATGAGTCACAACCAACATTTAACTGGCATTCATCATCTAACCACTAAAAAATATTTGCTGACAAAGGAAACTTTAGGAATATGCCAAATGACCATTCATTTTGTGAAATAGCTCTCATACACTTTTAGCCAAGAAAAAAAAGATTTTAAATCCAGCATCTGACTGAGTTCCCTTCATACAAGCAAAGCTAGTTAAAGGAAGAAAAAATAGTTTCAATATTGAAAGAAAGTTTGTTTGGGAATGAAGGGAAATAAACATAAATGACTCTTTGATTATCTATGTCGAGAATACATCTTCTCCATAGGAGTGAGTATAATTAAGATTTGCTTGAACACAGGAGTGTAATAGCAAATTAAAATCAAATCATGGTATTTTGCCCAATTCCTTAGAATGCTAAGACTTGTAAATTGTTTGCAAATAATTCAGGAGATTGTGACACACAAATATGAACATCTCTCTGCCTCTTTCAGGTCCTATTATTTGCTACATTGTTCTCCGAAATGGAATGGAATGCTATTGGGGGACTTCATTGAGCTTCTTTGACACAAAGGGAATTCAGCCTTTGCAGGAATCTTCATACCAGCTGAAAGCTTGCACTGTTATTGTCTGTGCTGCCAGCAGCGAGGTAAGGGGGATTTGCCCAAACTCTGGACAGACTTTGCAACATGAAAGCCGTATGAATGTCTGGGCTGTGAGTGATTTGTCTGATGACACAAAGATACTCATGTGTCATCTCAACTGAGAACAGATATGCCTGAAACGAGATGTCATGGAAAGGCAGATTCCTCCAAATATCAAATTGTCTTAATAAGTAAAAAGAAAACTTGAATCAATATCATTCTTTCTTTTATAATCGCCCCCCACCAATTGTTATTAGATGATCTACAAATCCATAATAATTCCCAAACTCTTCCTCAGCTTGAGAGAGTTTCTACTTAACTATCATTTCAACAAAAGTTGCCTAACATTGAGAAACAGAGAAAAGGACAAAGGAACCTGGCATAGCAAGTAAAATGGTGTCAAATCTTCTACAACCACTTGGCAGAAGTTGTGAAACTTAAGCTCAAGCAACAAGGGTCAGAGTAGAAAACAGAGATTGGGAAGATGCAACAGATGTGCACAGAAGCTGTGGAACTCGGTGCTCAACTGTATATAACAAATGAAAGGAAAGAGTCATGGGTATTTTCAAGGTGCCTGATCTGAGCACTTTATAGATCATGGTGCCATTCTGCAAGAGAAAAGTAAAAAATAAGTAAAAATTAAAAAAAAAAATAGGGCCTCCTTCCTGGTGCAACAGGTTAAGTCACAACACTATGAAGCTATCCAGAGCCACTGCAGCACAAGTTCCATTCCCAGCCAAGGAGCTTCCCACATGGCGCAGCAGACCTCTCCTGTCTCACCCGCTGCTCCCCTCAGCAGTGTACTTCAGTAGATCCGCCTGTTCGGTTCCCTGCTCTGTCTCTGGTGAATCCTCTCACCCCCACATGCACACCTCTGGCCTACACCCCAGCTTGTATGCATAAATAAATAAATCTATAAAAAGAAAAAATATATATGATACTATGTAAATATATATTTAAAAGAAGGCAGAGATTGCACACCATGAGTTAGAAGAAAGTGCTTTTTTACTCTTTAACTGAAAATGTCTAACAGACGCTGCATAAGAAGTAACTGGAGTTTGCTAGAAATTTCTAGGAGGGGCAAGCAAGGAATTTGAATATGGTCATCAATGGAGAATAGAGAGAGCCAAACAAGACCATAGATGATGTGCACTGGGGAGTGGTACAGGCTGGAAAGAGGCAAGTCCAGGAGGACAACTAGGAAGAGACCGTGTATCAAAGTAGGAGGAAAATGGAGAGTCATTTCACAGAAGCCAACCACATCGTGAGGAAACCCAGGACAAACACCCACACACCACAGTTCTAGTTCTTGGGGTCTTGCTGATGCTCAGGAGAGCAGCTGCGTCATCCACCATGGAAGAACCTTGGGCCAGGTGATGGGGCACAGGGCATGAGCAACACCCAGGAAGCATCCTCTGAGCTGCCACCATAGAGACAGATGCTGCCGACCAGCTCATCAGAAGTGACGGGTGGCGGGTGCTCGAACAGCCCTGTGCTTTCTGCTCAGACACAGCTCAAACCCACCAGATACCAGTGTTGGGTGAAAAGGAGACATGCGAGTTAATGTTGTTAAAAAAAAAGCAGCTAATTCTTGTCCAAAATTCTGTTCTTGTGTTTTCCCTTCTCACATGGTTCGTTTTCTGGAATGTTGATGCTGACACTGTAAAGTCAGCTGGAGCATCTCAGGAAAAGTGCAGGAGACGCTCCCCCCTTTATACTGCTGAACGCGCATTATATGCAAGCCAGTTCAGACGTGGGTTTTGCTCCATATTTACTGGTGCTTAAAATGTACCAAATCAGGCTGTTAAAATGCAAAGACACTGATGGGGCCATATGGAAGCGAGTTATCAAGAGTTCTCTAGTAAGACAGTCTGCCAGCCAGATTTTACTTGTTTAAACCGAGGGCTGCTCTCTGCCGTCAAAATCATTGTTGAACCTGTTGTGATGAATGGTAGTCTGAGACTTATGTAATGTATTCAAGGTCAGATTTCATTGTTCAGATAGCATGGGAGGGAAAGAATAAAGACCCTCCGAGCCCTGCTAATGATACGCCAAGCCAGACAACAACATTTTAAAACAAAAGTGACATTCTCGTGGCTCAGAATGCCTAGTGCAAGATTACATCAAATCGCTCTTTTCATTCCTGTGTTTGCAGGTAGTGGTGGCTGCCAGCCAACTGGTTCCACAGAGCATCCTGCCCCCAAGAGTCACAGCCCCCAGGGCAGAGCCCCTGCCTCTGAGCTGGAGTGTCCCTGAGCAGCCCAACTGTGTCGTTACTGAGTACGGGGGGAAAGGGCTCCTCCAGAGCGATACCACACACAGGAGGCAGCACACAGTCATAGGTGAGGAAAAAAGGAGGAAAAGCTCCCGGAAGAGTCTGTTGTTGTTGGGGGGGGCGGGTGGCAAAGCCTCCCAGGGGTGTGCATTTGATACATGAGGTCACATCGAAAGGACGTGTTCTCTTGACATATGGTCAGGTCCCACTTATCCATGCTAATAGAAGAGCCCACACTGACAGCAATAAGCCACAACAGCAGATAACTTCAGAAATAATTTATATTTGGCTTTGATATGCATTATGTGTAGGGTTTTTGCATCAGTATTAACTTCTTTTTTTTTTTCCAGACAAACAGTAAGATGCGTTTTCATTCCCCATGGATATACTCATAGATAATGGGACTAGGCTAGCCAAGAATATACTAGAAGGCAGAGGAAAATCAGCCAGAAGCTAACATTTATCGATCAAGTAATTAATATGCAGAATATTTGATAGTTGACTGACTGTGACAATTTGGTGTTATTATTATTAACAGTAATAATAAGTGTATTATTTTTATTATTTATTACAACACTGTTATAGTCAATTTTAATAATACAATGGTAAAACAGTATAATATATGTTAGATAAACACTAGCAGTGATTAAATAATAATTAATCTGTTTGAGCTTGAATGTCACTTCTGAAAAGAAGAGAAGCGTTTCCTGACTTAGCAATCTAGAGAAGCTTCTCTGACACATTGACTCCTCACCTTCTTTTATTTCCATCATAGACCTCTCATAGTCTGATATTTTCAGTGTTTGTTGTTTATCTTGCCACATGTTCCCTGCTGAATTACAAACTTTCTCTGCCTTGCTCAATTCTGCATCTCTAGCATTTAGACAGGTCTTGACACATCAGGAGGTTCTAACTAAATGTTTGGAAAATGAGTAGATTTGGTATGTGCCAAACAGGTCCTAAATATGACGCCTAGATTGTCTCATTTCAGTCTTATCACGAATCTATGAGGTAGAGAGAATTATTATTCCCATTTTACAGAAAAGCATACCTTGAGAGATTTAGTAGCTAGTAGTTAATTTGGGCCTAGGAATCCTCCCAACTCTTTGTATATGTTGAGATTTGAGACCACAGGCAAGAGTTCAGAAACTTCTACTTGTTCCCTCTTGCCAGCAGCCTGTCTCCAAGGCCTCAGGAGCTGATGCCCTGGTCCCCTTGAGCCCATCTCGGGGTGGGATGGGGGAGTTGGGGGGGGCCATTGATACCAGAAAGATGTGGAAGAGTGTGCCTGATTTTTCCTTAGAGCAAGCACAGGCTGTGCAACAGAAGCGGAAAAATAAATTCATCGTGACTTGCTCTTAAACTTCATAATTCCCTGGCACACAAGCAGCATTCACTGACAGTCCACTGCTTTCCAAAAGTGCCATAAGCCTGCAGATGGTGCTTAAGAAATATTTACAGGCCAGCACATGCATTCCTTATCTGGAGGTCTGGAGCTAAATCGAGAATAAAGGGGATGAGGAAAATCCTCATCAATTCAGATGATCAAATTTGTTCCTTATAGCTTTTTCAACTAAAATGAAAATCATCACAAGTGATTGACGTTACAGTTTTACATAATAAAACCTCACATTTGTATAGTGCTTTATATTTTTAAAGAACCAATTGTATTTTGACTCATTTGATTATGAGACACAGCCCTGTGAGATAAGGAAGGGTGTCTCTAATGCCCACATTTGAAAAATATAAAGGAAAATTGATATATTCAGAGTGTTCCCTTACGACTGACCCAGTCATAAGGAAATCAGAGTACTGTTTCATTACAACAAAGTGTGTGTTCTTCCTGGCTGTGCTCTAGACAGTTTTCCAAGTACCCTAAAAAAAAATGCTGCTCTTAAGAATCTCCTAGAAATAGGAAATGTTAGGGTACAGGAGAAAATCCCCTTCTTTTGGGGTCCTTCTATGGCTTCTGAGTCATCTAAACATCATCAGACAGATTGCCAAAAGAAAAATAAATTTAGTAACAGATCTATGGAGAACTTATCTGGTTGTAAATTCTAAAGGACACTGGAGCAGACTAGGAATAGTTATCCTGTGTTGGGGGGTGAGGGGGTTCTTTACATGATAAACAAGGAGGGGATAATCTCAAATGAATTTCTCAGATAAAAAGTTCATATTCACTGATAAATCTACATCTCGTTGAGACCCCCACCAACACTACATTCTTCTAGATCATTAAAGGGGGAGCAGTGATTACTACTTTGATTAGGAAAAAGAGCCAAGGACAACAAACTCCTAGGGCCTTCACTACCCTTAAAATAATCTACATGCTTTAAGTGATGGTAATAGTAATAGACTTGTACTCTCAAGTGACCTTTAGTTCACATCAAGGTGACACTTTCTGGAAAAGGCTTCCTCTGAACATATTGAGGAAAGTCTAAATGACTCTTTTAGGGAGACCAAACCCATAGTAACACTGACAGCCTAAGGAAACCTGCAAATACAATGTAATTGGTGCTACAACTGAACTGTGCAGGACACAGCAGGTGGCCATCAGGAGAATTATGTGGAGTGGACAGTGGAATATCATTAGACTTTGTACCAGGAAAGATTGCATAATAAACTGGTACACAGGAGCGAGGAATTATCTTCTTTTCACAATATTTATCTGTTTAACCATCCTTGGCTTTGAACTCTTGCTGCTCGGCATTTTTCAGAAACCAGCTCTGAAATGCCAACAGACCATCCATATTCAATTATGGTTTTCAAGCCAACAGACTGTATAGTTTCCTTATTATAATCATAATACAATTGCCAAGATTTTTCTTTAAGTCCCTTCCCTCTACTTCTTCATTTCGTTGTCATTTTTAATGGATGTTTTTTCATGTTAGAGTAGATTTCATTCACATAACTTGATGTCAGCAATCCTCATTTATAAAAATCAGCATTTTAAAGTTTTTCAATATAATTTTACTTTTTTACAAATTCATAAAATGGAAATACATCTTCAGATTTCATTTGGTCCATCCATCAGTACAGTTTTAAATAGACTCAGAAATGTTTCACTTGGGCTTCTAGCCCTGAAGAAAGGTTTCTTGTTAAAGGAGGAAATAGGCCTCCTTCAGAAAAACCTCACAGGTACAGAGTCTCTGGCTGTGGTTTCTGGGGGCTGCAGGCATCAGCAACATGTTCACGAGTTTCATCTGCCCAAAAAAAGTCACTTCCGTGGTTCGATAACTGGCCACATTCGGTACTCAATGATGAGAATAACTGTTCTATTGAGCTCATGGAATGAACAAAACAATCAAATTTACTTCACATTCCATCTCAAATATTGAGTTGAAAATTTCTCAACCTCCTGAGGTAAAAGTTTTGATTTTCTCTTCATTTCCCAATCCCTGGCATTCCCTGAGTACCAAGGGAGCGCTGATGAAAGCGTAGCACTAGTCATCCCAGAGCCTGGAAATGTTGGTCCTCGGCAGTGACAGAAGGGAAGCCAGCACCTTGCCTCAGCCCCATTGTCTCCGTGCTTATTTTTAATTACCTCAAAGCTTTAGAAACATGATCCTGTAAATGCTTTGTGGGAATAGTGGCAAATGCACTCATAATGTGAAATCCATAAATTGCTTATAATCCTCTCAAGATGTTAAAAAAAGCATTAAGTAATTGAAGACAGGAAGTCCTCAGTTAATTATTTAGAGGTGTTATCAATGCTTTAAGTAAACTGAAGCATTCTCTGCTATCTCACTGAGCCGAATACCAGCGGGACATGGGACGAGCTGCCATCATCTTCTCATATTCACTAATGCAAACAGCGCATGGCAGCTTGTCAATAAAAGGCCTCTTCCTGTCGTTTATTACTCAGCATGGCCACCCATCCGCACAGAACAATGGTGATGGCAGTGGCAGCATTGTTTCACTTTGGGTGACCACAGCCTTCTATACCAGCCTCCTGTTGTGGGCTTTGGGGTCGAAGATTAACTCCATCACGAGTGCCACCAAGAGAGAACAAAATGAATTAAGCACAGCCTCTCTAGCAGCAGATGGGATAAGGGCTGGTGTGTCTTAACTCTGGGGGAAGTGTTTTCAAAATAATTCATTAAAAGTTGTTCATGGTTACATTTTACAAGGGAAGACCCACCAGCATTAAGTTAGCAAAGAGAGAAGAATCTGCCTTCCTTTCCACTCTTCTTAGAAGCTTATGCAAACCTTCTGTGCTAAAAGAGCACAAGCCCTAGCAGTGCAGGGTGGAGCTGAAAATGTGCTGAAACAAATAGCCTCTGTGTCCCTTTGATAAAAAAGAGAATGCAGTTTGAATATTAATATCACAAAATGTGATTTCTTTTTAAAGGAATTGTTTTGTATAATTTCTTTGTAACTATTTAAAATTTACTTTTAAAGGAATTTTATGTTTTGATAACTCTGTGTCCCCAGAAGATCCTGCACTTGCTCTCCTGGGAATTATTATACTTTATGGCCATATTCTTTTTTCTCATCTCTCTACTTTATTAGTAAGTAACGCTTTTTAAGGGCAGAAATGATGCTTCCTGTTTTCCCTTGTATCTCCTATTCTGTGATAGAGATTTCCATTCTTAAGAACTATTGTATGCAAAATTATTTGTGAAATTAATAAACAAGAAACGAGTAGCTGAATGATTATATCTACATCAATTGGATATAAAAACCACATTGTTAAGCACACCTGAATTAGTCTCAGGCAGGATAAGCTACATATATGGAGGAGCGCAGACCAAAATGAAATGTGGGACTTCTTGCTCAGAAATCACTAAGAATTTCAAGATAGTAAAAGCAGAACTTTGAGTCAAGCCCAGGGTCTCTACCCAGGGTCCTTGGATGACAGCACAGGTTGACCCCAGGAAGCTGTCCTGACCTCTGGCCAGCTGGATTTATTGGCAGTATGTTTCTTGAAGTGAAGCCTGACTACCAAACACCAGGCAGGAGTTCTGTGAATGGAGATATAACAATTCAATTCATTTATATTTTTCCAACTCTGAGGAAAACTATGTGTGTGACTACTTGCCCCCCCCCCAAAAAAAAAGAGTCAACCACTATTTCTTCCTTTCTTTGCCCATTTTTATAGATACAGTATTATAGCCAAAGAATTATAGGCCGCAGTTGCCTAGACACTAATATCTAAAGAAAAAACTGCTCCCAGGGACCCTAGATGTTCCAAGACACAGTTTCTGGACATCCCAACTGTCCTAGTATGGCCCTGCTTCTCTGCCAGGTGTGCCTCCTCGGACATGTGACCAGCACCTCACTTGCTTCCACCTGAAGCCACATTTTGCTTCTCAAAAGGGAAACTGCCTGAAAATGTAGACAGATAGAGGTCTAGGTCTAATGCAAGCCCACACTGCAGAGAGGACAGTTGTTTACTCAAACAGTGTTAACAACATCAGCAGTGTGGGCTCAGTCTCCCCAAAAGGCTTAAGAGGATTTCCTCCACATGCCCAGTGTAGGCCTCTAGTGTCAACCTTGCTGTGGGAACTGAACGTCATTCGAGGCCCTGTGAGCCTCATTCCTTAGAGTGCAGACAATTTTAAGAGCAGTGAAGGCCCTAGAGGCTATGAGAAGAGTTGTCCTTTTCTCAGCTGTTTGCCCTTTTCCTAGTCAAAGAAGCGATCACTGCTCCCCCTTATTGTTGTGACCTATTACTCAGACATCAGTTTATCAGTGACAGTGTCCTGAGAATCTCTTCTTTACCCACAGAGTAAAAGGATGATGTCACCCTCTTTTTGTCATGGGAAGTCTCCCCCTCCTCTCTCCTTGACACCCATATCCTTTTACACAGGATATTCATCTCTGGTTCATCCCAATTTTCTTGAATTTATAGCCATGTAAATTCTCCATAGTCATGTTACTGAATTTTGGGCTTTTCTCCTAGTAATCTGTCTGATGTTAATTTATTCATCCTTCCAATATCAAAAAAACCAAGGTAGGGTAGGGGAACTTTCTCCTGGCTTCCAACAGTAGCACGGTCTTTCTTCAGACTATCCTATCAATAGTCATTCATGGTGGTCTGTATTTGGAAAGAGAGTCTGTCAAAAATAAGTTATTTATCTAGGAAGTGCTTCCTATTGGGGAAGGAGGATCTAAGTCATGTCCTAGAATCTCACTAAAAAACAGAATTAAGAATGCAAATAAGCCTGTAGCAAGTTGTCAGAACTGAAAGTATTGGATTATCTTACAAGCATTTGAAATACAAGGGCACCTTTGTTTTGATGTCCAGTTCCTAGAAGATATCAACTGAATCCATATTTAAAAGCATAGAGATGAGAAATAGACAATGCCAATGGTTGCTTATAATGAGACAAGAAATTGACTAAGTCAGTGGGGAATAGTTGAGATTGTGTTGGGTGACCCTAGTATGTGAATCCCTCAAATATTTCCTAATCAATCTTTGTAAAACAAATCACAAATTAAATATACTATAGATGTTGCTAATTTGGTTCCATGATGTCTTGATGTATCTTTTCTGAATATCCAGATTTTCATGTAGAATCAGATGTAGCTAAAGAATCCCGATGCAGAGCTTTCCCATGACAGCCAAGGTCGCCATGGATGCTGGAGTTTCCCAGGATGTCCATGAACAGAGATGCTGTAAGGGGATCACTTAGTGAGATCCAGGCCAGTGAGGGCAGCAGCAGGAAGGGCGTGTGGCTTGGGTAGGCAGGGCCAGGCATCCAATTTGGGTGATTCTGTGCCAGGAAAGTTTACTTGCCCACGGTGTGATCAATACTTGATGCCCTCTAGCAAAGAAATTTTAAAGTAAATGAGACTTCTTGGCACTTGAACTAATCACTAACCAAGTTGATGGAGGAACTGTAGAACTGCATTATCTTTAGGACTGGTCATTCCGTAGAAAATAGCAGATGATACTGCAGAATAACTGGGTGACTGCTGTGAAATAGCACTTACTACCTGAAATTATACAGGACACTATGCCTTTTCTGACTGTTTATCTGCAAATTAAAGATTAGAATCAAGCTGTTCTTTAGAGTAGATCAAATGTAACTTACATAAGCCCAGGTTTCGTTTTCCAAATCATATTTTTATGATCCATAGGCAGAGTTCTTGAGATCCTTTTTAACACACATTTATTCTTGAACGTGATGCTATTTGCAAGTGTAATTGTAATGAGTTTGGTTATAGTATGCTCTTTCCTTTAAAAGAGAACATGATTCCCTGTAGGGAAATTCAGGTAATTTGCAGCCACACTAATCTCCACTACACTGAAATGTTAAATACTTGGCTTTTCTCCATGCATTTGCCTTTCTCTTCTCTACCACTACTATTTCCTACTCTTTTAATTCGATGCTGAGCACTTGAATGATGTTTTTTTTTCTCCTTCTACTCTTCAACTCCAGGATTAAGTTACAGTCAGAACTGTTCCTTTGAGACGTCTCTTTATTTCCCCCTTCTCATCCTGATCAATTCATGAGTAGTTTTCAATTGGTGTGCCCTTTTCATTGCCTGTTGCTAATATTTCATACAGATCTCATTTCAAGAACTACCAATAGAGACTTAGTTAAAATGACAGCAAATTCCTGTTGAAATGTGCTGCTTTTATTGAGTTTTACACGGTCATAGATAAGAAAGGCCACACAGTTCATGTAAATCACTGATGCTTGAGGGCAGTCCGTGCTTTCCTTACTGGTGATTTCAACTAAGCCTGTGAGTCATCCAGTTCTCTCCCAGTATAAAAAATATAAAATCTAAGAAATGGCATAAAGAAAATTATGGATGCAAGCATGGCATTGCCTCAGTCTGTAGCCCAATTAAGGAGTTAGACTACACCACTGTCACCAAAGGGGAGACCCACCTACTCCAGGGACCATGCTGTCCCCGCCCAAAGCTCTGCTTATTTACAGGAACCAAGGCAGGATGCTAGTAATCTCAGGCCCACACCACATCAGACATCCTTGTGATGGCAATGGAGTGAAGAGTGCAAAAAATTTGTGTGCAAAGATGTCTAGTGCAAAAAGAAGTCATTTGTGCATGAACAACTGGAGCCTTATGCCAGATCCGTAAATGCAACTTTTTTCCCCCATAAAGGATCCTATAGCCCGAGGCTCAGGTAGAAGGTATCTTTTGAGTGAGAGCTCACCAACCTTCTCCATTCCTTTATCAATGAGTAAATTTCTGCTGGCTGTGCCTGCCCCATTTATTTTATGAAAGTAAAGAATTCTGAGTAGGGACAGAACCAGCCAGGGGCTTAGACCCAAGAGCTGGTGACTGAGGCACCTTGAGGTCAGAAAACTTGTCTGTGGCCTAGTTTATAAGTTGTAGGGAAGGACCAGAACCCAAACAGTCTAACTGAAGACCCGGTCTCTTAGCAGCCCTGCTATCTGTTCCATGCTTGACATGTGCTAATATGCAAAATGGAAAGACTGAAGTTACATGTGCACTTAGACGGTGTGTATCCAGAGGACTTTTTTGAGCTGCCTCTGTCATCCTTTCTCTTGTGAGGCACAGAAGCCTCCCGATTTCTCTGGGCCACACTTTTCAGCCCAACTGCTCAGACTTCTCTCCCGGTCTCCCCTTTTCTCATCCGTGACCACAGGTGGCACTCTGAACCTGGCTGCATCTTAACTGCATTAGCTGTAAAATGAGCAGACAACATCAGTACTTCAGGGAGTCAGTGAGGACTTAGAATGGGTTCATGTCCCTGAAGGACACAGAAGAAGGCCAGCAAGTAGTCAGTGACTGCTAGCTTTTAGCCAGTATGGTATTTATGTACTCTAATAACCAACTTCCTTGAAAACACCTGCAATTCTTTTTTTTTTAATTTTTTTTAGATTCATTTTTTTATGCATACAAACTAGGGTGCAGGCCAGAGGTGTGGGGTGGTGAGAGGGTTCACCACCAGTGACAGAGTGGGGAGCAGAACAGGCAGATCTACCAAAATACACTGCTGAGGGGAGCAGCGGGCAAAGCAGGAGAGGTCTGCTTCGCATGTGGGAATCTCCCCGTCTAGACATCGAACCTGCGCTGCAGCTGCCACTGCTGACAACTCCACAGTGCTGCGTTCAACCCATTGTGCCACCAAGGAGGCCCAACACCTGTAATTCTAATAGTACATAATTAGTATGCAGAGCCCACTGAAAAGAGTAAAATTGGAGCCACAACAAAAACCTCTGACTTTTTTGGTTTTACTTTTTTTGTATTAACCTGATATCTGCGCAAAATCCTTTCCACATTTTTTTCCCCATTTTAAAAATGGCTATAATGGTTTCTACCATGTTTACATCTTTCAGAGGCTGTTTAATCTTCAAAGGGAAGGTTGTCATTGAAAGGTGTCTCTGTGTTTGGCAGTGGCTTTTATAGGATGGGGTGCACAGGGCTTGGTGTAGAAGTCCACCCCAACCCCAACCCCTCCGCCCTTTTACTGTGTGAGTATCTGGCTCTCTGTGCCTCAATTTTCTACTTCCGAGAGGAGTGATAACTCATGTTCTGGTCGTAGTCCAGGTGAGAACTCCCTGAGGCAGGGGATATTATCAACCGAGTGATGAATGCCAGCCACTACCTTCAGAAAGTTTTTGTAAAGAAAGGACAGTATGTATTTATATATATGACAAATTTCCTTTTAGCTACTCTCATTGCAAATGTCCTCAATCCTCTCATCAGCCTTAGTGCACACCTCTCACAGAGGTGAGTGTGAGTCTGTGAGAGTGAGTTTTCTCTTCTTTCCCTACTACCCATATTAGAATGTTCTTCAGCAGTCACTGTGTACCTGAAACCAGATCAGACAGACTATTCAAGAGAAAAGTCAAGTATTGCTTCGTTTTTACCAGTCATTCTTAAGCCAGGCATCCATTTAAAAATGTGAAAATTATTTATTGCTCATAAATAAAAATTAATATTGTCATTTTTGAATAATATTCTGTAACCAGAGAATATTTTCCTACTCAGTGAAATAGGTATTTTTGGACAGGAATCTCTATGGAATTATGAGGAAGGATCGGTTGGTCAGATCCCACCTGTGAGAGATACCATAGCCTCAAAACCCCTCCCTCCTTAGGGAGCACTTTTGTGATTTGGATCTCTTTTGAACAATATTTGACAAATACTAAACCTCTGAAATTGGCACTATTGGGAAAAAATCACCAAGAAAATATTTGAAAATGCCATCCATACTCTTAAAAGCCTTATATTCCAAATGACAGTGTAAGATACTCAGATATAAATGGCTTACAAGGGTCAAGACCCTTTTTACAGTGGTAGGAGTAGAGAGGGGGCATATCATCGGGCTATACCAGCTTGCTATCACTGACCTTCACTGTTGAATGTTTTCCTCTGTTTCCTTTTTCTGTGTTTTAGAATCGGTAGCATTTTCCCCTAAACTTTTATCAAACCTATGTGGCTCAGGTCTGGCTTAGATCATTCATCATTGTCCCCATCTGTAAATCAGGTGAATATCAAAATTATGTAAATCCTCCATAGCTACCAAATGGAAGATTATAATCAAATAAGTATCTGCATCTTGTCTCTAAATTGATAAGGAAATGCAGAGGCCTGTGCGGCAGCGTCCCTGCACGGCTCCCGCTGCAGAGCAGTGTCATCTTACCGCAGAGCCCAGACCACAGCTCCAGTTCTCAGGGAAGCCCTGGAATTAGCTTTTTCATTCATTGAAGAAGTGCCTCCTTTGTGTCCGTCCCCATTGCCCGGGCACAGCGGTGGGCAAGACAAAGCCCTTGCTCATTTAGAACTTACATCATAGAGGGCAAGACAAACAGTAAATAAGCATAGAACAAAAATTCAGAGGGTTTATCATTTTTGAATGCTGAATAGTATTCCATTGTGTATATGTCCCACATCTTCTTGATCCAGTCATCTATTTTTGGGCATCTGGGTTGTTTCCATGCCTTAGCTATTGTAAAAAAAAAATTTTAAATTCAGAGGGTGTTGAAAGCCATGAGAGAAGGAAGTAATTGGGAGAGATAAAGGTACTAGTTATAGTGTGTAGATAGAGTGGTCAAAATCTTTAAAAAAGCATTTGGCCAGAAATCCACCTAAGTGACAATGACGTCTGAACCATCCAGAGGAGACCAAGATGGGGTCTCCTCCAAAAGTGTTACAGGGCAAACCTCAAGGAAAGGATAGGACACCATTTGGATCCTCTCATGCTCACTTAATTTAGGAAAAGACCCAAAAGTACAGACACTGAGACAAAATAAGAAAAATGATTTATTTACATATGGAGTTAGAAAAGGAAGAACCTAGAGAAAGGAGAAGTACATGTGGCCAGATCTCTTCTGTCCTACCCATAGTGTCAGCTGAGCAGAGACCAGGGTGCAACTGGAAGCCTCCTCCCCACCCCCACCCCCCAAAAAAGACTGGCCGTCTTGCTGTGCTCAGTCTTGTTCAATTCTACATGGACATGGTGGCTCCACTCCTCCCCTACTTCCTCCAGCACCCCGCCACCCCGTTTAGGGATGGGGGCAGAGGGCAGAGGCCAGAAATCTCCACCTTTTGACATTTAGTTGGCTTTGAGCACCACCCACT
>PVIJ01013276.1:0-45838 GCA_004024925.1 Scalopus aquaticus | reverse complement strand
CAAAAAAAGCCAATAACCCAATCAAAAAATGGGCAGAAGAGCTCAAAAGGCACTTCTCCAAAGAAGAAAAGCAAATGGCCAACAGATACATGAAAAAATGCTCAACATCACTTATAATCAAGGAAATGCAAATCAAAACCACTATGAGATACCACCTCACACCTGTGAGGATGGCACACATTAAAAATACAGGCAATAATAAATGCTGGAAAGGATGTGGAGAAAAAGGAACTCTTCTACACTGCTGGTGGGAATGTGAACTGGTCCAACCACTATGGAAAGCTGTATGGCGATTCCTCAAACTGCTAAACATGGAGCTTCCATACGCCCCAGCAATCCCACTTTTGGGTATTTACCCAAAAACACTAATCCAAAAGGATACATGCACCTGTATGTTCATTGCGGCACTGTTCACAATAGCAAAGGTATGGAAGCAACCCAGATGTCCAAAAATAGATGACTGGATCAAGAAGATGTGGTACATATACACAATGGAATACTATTCAGCATTCAAAGAAGATAAACACATGCAATTTGCAGCAACATGGATGGAATTAGAGAGGATCATACTCAGTGAAATAAGCCAGAAAGACAGAGAAAAATATCGAATGGTTTCACTTATAACAGGACTATAGGGAAACCAAATAGGAGAGAGACAATCAGCGGGGGGACGGGAGGGAAGGAAAAGCGCACAAAATGGAAAAGAAAAGAACACAAGGGACCATGGAGATGGATCACGGGTGAATTGGTGGTGGGCTACCCAAGGGGAATACAAAATGTAAAAGACATAAATAACAATAAAAATATATATTAAAAAAAAAAACTATTTGCAGACTGACAATTTTTACTTATGAAAAAAATTTCTCTAAATGACAAAGATTCCCTTTATCTCCTGGGATCCATTCCCAGACCCTCTATTATTTAAATAGTTTAAATTATTTATTGGCACATCCTCCCCCCCGCCCCGAGATGTTTAAAAGTTCATCCTTAACACAAGATACAAGTAAGGACAGAGGAAGTACTTTCATACATTATAAGACTATTAGCAGAAGAAGGAGATCTAAGAGGTTATCTAGTTTAATTTTCTATCAAGGAATATCATAGCCAAACAAGGTGAAAAATGAAAGGAATAAGAGCAATAGCCTCTCTAATTTTTTCTGCTTGCCAAATAAAACATTCATGTAGGAATTTTGGAAAGCAGAGAAAGATGTAAAAAAGGCAGGGTGTCTTTTATTTTCTTAATACAAGGGCAAACACTGTCAAAATAATGGTGGATTTTCTTCTTTTTCTTAAGTAGTATCCTTTATATTGAGTGATTTTTCAGCATACACAATTTTATATCTTGCTTTAAAAAAAACTTGGTATATATCATTAAGTACCTTCCCATATGTTAAAACGCCTGCATAATATTTTATCCAATTAATATATCATATTTATTTATTCCTGATATAGGACAGATAAGAGTTATTTCTACTATTTTACTATTTTAAACATGCTATGATGAGGATTTGTCAGCTAATTACAGAGTATTGCCCTAGGATAAATTCCTAGAAGGGAAAATCACTGAAATAAAACAAACAAACCAACCAGAAAACATATGGACAGTCAAAATAATCTTAACTTTGAACCAAGTCTCCTTTTTCTATGTGATTTTCCAAGTACATGCAGAAACCACGTGCAGGAAGAGAAATTATGTAGGAAGAAAATTAGTCATGTGTACCCCTCACCAAGACAGGATATCTCAATAGCAACTTGTTTTCCATGGTATCCTAACAGCAACACTGAAAATGGAAGTAGGGTAAGATTTAACGGGTCATGTAGGCCCTTTTTCCTATAAGCAAAATGTTCTCTAGGGTTTTTCAGGTTGTACCCTGGGTTTGTTAGAAAGGAAAAGAGATTTACAGAGCCAAGTCATTTTTCATCTTTGACAGCAGTGTCTTGTCACATAATGTACTGTCAGATTTTGTGCTGACAAAGACTTAAGAATCTTTCAGTTGCTAAAATTTTCCCTCTTCAAACGAGGCATGGCTGAAGTTATTGAATTACCTTGCTACAGTAAGCATGAACTGTTAGGACATCAATTTTCTTCAGTTTCTTTTAGTGCAATGATCTGTCATTTCTCAAGTATCCACAAATTATACTCATCCTTAGCTAGTGAGAGTTACCAGGAACCTTAGGGTGTGTGGGAAGCATATTTAGGAATCCAAAAAGGCAACTAGATTTCCCCCTCCTGAATAGCACAAAAAGACAGAAAAGTCAGTTATTACTAACTTTTCTAAAGGAATGCTCCGATTGGTTCACTGGTCTATGGCTGTGATTCTGGCTCTGGGAACGCTTTTTCCATTAAATGCCATAAAAATGAAAATTCACTATAATTCTTCATGTGATGAAAAAAACCTTCATTGATTCTGTAGCTTTTTTTTTTTTTTTTAAAGATTTATTTTTTATTTTTATACATACAAGCTGGGGTACAGGCCAGAGGCGTGGGGAGGCGAGAGGGCTCACCAGAGACAGAGCGGGGAGCAGAACAGGCAGATCAGAAATACACTGCTGAGGGGAGCAGCGGGCGAGGCAGGAGAGGTCTGCCGCACCATGTGGGACTCTCCCCGGCCGGGCATCGAACTCACGTCGCCGCTGCCGACAGCTCCGCAGCGCAGCGCCCAACCGCTGTGCCACCGGGGAGGCCCGATTCTGTAGCTTTTTATTTCTGCATCGGATTCCTCTTATCTCTACCAGTCAGTCTACCCTTCAAACAAGATCTGACAAACATTTTTAGGTACTGATTTAGTGTTCTTTCTGAAGTAACATTTGCAAAATTAAAAACTGCTGTAACCAGAGTGTCAGTGAAGAATGCCAAATGTGAAGAATAGCCATTGAGGTGAACTCTTAATTGCCCATTCTTGAGACATTTCCATCCTTTCTCTAACTTTGCTGATCACCATGCCCATTAAAGGTGGCAGCTATAGCCCTAGAATGCATTTGAACAAACGCTGCAGCATCAATTATAAGTGGCAGAGAGATATTTACTGCTTTGATATGTCATGACCAGAGAACACAACTTCTTACTTACACCCAGAATTTTGTGTCAAGATTTACTTATTATTAGTAGTATCTCTGAAATATAATGCCCAGTACAATTAACTCTAGAAGTGGGAAAACAGAAATATCGAAGTAATCATTTCAATATATTAAGTGCCATAGAGAATGCCAGTGAATATTTTTCTGGTTGTATTTAGATTTTCTAAAACAGAAATAGCATGAGGCAGTTAAATTGGGAAAAGTTTTATATATAAAAACTACCACCTTATGGTGGCCTGTGTTCTTACCCTTTCCTGTGAGGTTTGATAGCGAAGGTGAAGGGCGGTGGGGTCCCAATCCACAGCAATATAGGCATTTCCAATGAAAGCTCTGTCTTCTCCACAATCAATTTTACAGCCTCTGCAAAATCTAAAGGGGTAAAAACGACAAACTGAGGAGGGAATAATTATGAAGAAATCCAAATTTTCCTTTTTAAAAAAGATTCATTTATTTGTGCATACAAGAGCTGGGGTGTAGGCCAGAGGTGTGGGAGGGTGAGCGGATTCACCAGAGACAAGAGTGGGGAGCAGAATGGCAGATCTACTGAAATACACTGCTGAGGGGAGCAGCAGGCAAAGCAGGAAAGGCAAAGCAGGAAAGCTTAGTCATGTGGGAAGCTCCCTGGCCAGGGATCAAACTTGTGCTGAAGTGGCTGCAGACTGCTTCAGTGTTGAGACTTAACCCCTTGTGCCACCAGGGAGGCCCAAAATCCAAATTTTCGTTTCGGAATTCTAACTGCTTCTCACTTTTTTTTTTTGGCTTCACAGTTTGTCATAGGCTTCTCATGTCACATTGATAAATGCACGGATATGTCTTAATAATTAAATTATTTCAGGGAATTATGCTATCACTTCTCATCTTTGATTTTTTAAGGCACTTGATAATCATTTGTTAATCCAGATAATATGTAGACGTTATGGCAAATAAATGATACGAGAATTGGATGTATGCGATAAATAGTTCTAAAAAAATGTCTAAATTCAGTTATTTAATGCTTTGATGTAGGGTAACCCCTTGGCTACTCTAGCGTAACAATGGCCTTGTTCTTTATTTATAATTTGTGGGCCGAGAGGAGGGGCAAGTGAGTATTACAAAGTGATGGTTCTAATGCCTACTTAGTCTCAGTTTGCTAGTAAGCCTGTTACAATTCTCTGAAGGCTGTCTTCAGTACTCAGCTATTTTCCGCACTGAAACAGTACTGACCTATCAAATCTCTGTAAGTCTTTTAAAAATAAAAAAGACTCATTATATAAGATCTATTATGCAGATTTCGTATGATTTATATGTAGTATGTAGTATGATTTGTTGTGTGGGCTCAGAATTGCTAAAATGATTTATATTTAAGGTATATAATAATAAAGCAGAAGTTATATAATAATAAATGTTGATCATAAACTGAATTTGATGAGGAGGGTAGAATTTATAAAACCAACTGTCTCTGGAGCAGAACTTAGCAAAAGACCTCATAAGGAAGAGGTGAACAAACAATTCCTAAGTTTATTTCAAGCTTCTCATTATTCAGTATCACTTCTAAAAACAGGAAACCTTATAAAAAGGTGTAATATCTGAAATTCTACTAAAATTTTCTTTTGTAGATGTCACTTTACCTATACCATGGGCACCAAGCACAGGAGTTTCCATCTTTCTGCACAACTCGTAGAGTGAATGGATATTGATAGCCCATGCTGTCATCACTGAAACAGAATATAAACCAAAGAGTGTAAGAAACATTTCTGGTTTGAGGT
Organism: Scalopus aquaticus; assembly: GCA_004024925.1. Taxonomy (NCBI): domain Eukaryota; kingdom Metazoa; phylum Chordata; class Mammalia; order Eulipotyphla; family Talpidae; genus Scalopus; species Scalopus aquaticus. The sequence goes on along the minus strand of PVIJ01013276.1, from coordinate 41,015 downwards.
TTAACTCTTTATCACCTTCCCTTGAAGTAAACCCAGGAAGGGACCTCTGGTCACATCACAGTGGTATGTTCACATCACAGTCCAAACCTGCTTATCTGAACCCATCAACTGCAGCCCTGGACCGAGCACAGCACCCATGCTATTTCCCGGCTTACAGAAGGGCACAGATACTAGACTGCCAGAGTGTCTAACAGAGTTCATGTCGTCCATGCAAATTCTGTAAGATAAGCCAATCATGAAACCAAACAACAATAATCCTTTGGTCTTAATTCAATTAGAAGATTAAATCCACATTAAACTAAAATAATTAGACCTTTCCATGGCTGTATCATTGATACAACACAGAAAGCTGAAAGGTCATAAAGGTTTTTAGAGGACAGAATCTATGAGTTCTCTTCTTCTTGTCCCAAGAAGAAGCAATGCAAGGAATGTAACATAAGAGCAGTATACTTTATGGCTCATATGGTAATTAGTACTGGCTATTTCGTCACTACTGAAGGTACTATAACCATGATAGGGGCAAAAATGAGTAACATGTCTGTCATAGGAGTTCCCCCTTTTCTCATAACTTGTTGAGTGAATGATTATTGATAGCCCTTGCTGTCAAGTACCATGTCCAAATCAGTCAATGATAAGTGCAGAATCAAAAGATAAAGGGACAACCAACTAGGTAGCTCTCTGAGACCTTCAGCACCTATCTCCTGAACATTTTTTTATCTTTTTGCCTGGCTTTCCCTGTAGAATCTGAAGTCCTACTGTTTCTTCTCATATATCCCATAATCCAGAGATGACACCAGTCTCCTCCTTCTCTTTGCCACTTCCTCCTTCTCGTTCTAAAGTCTGGTTTCTTTGTAGCATGTTACTGAATTACACCACAGGCTATTCCTCTTTGGTAGATACACCTCTTCTTTATTCACTAAAGATTTCAGCATCTGGTTCACTGTCTCCCCATTACTTCTCCTGAAGCTACTCTTGATGACTTCAAATCAATGTAACTTATCCAACAACACCCAGTCCATATCTCTTCCAATTATTTTCTCTGTCCTATATGATCCGTATTTCCAATGGTTATATCCTAGCTCTTGTCAATATAAACTATTTCACCCCCCCAAAACTTCATTTCCAAATATCCTACCATGCAACAACCATCTCCATCTTTATGCATCATCTAGCCAAGTATCACTCCTCTAAGAATTTATTTGACCCAAAAGAAACATCCAATCACTACCCTCAAATTTTCACTTTCCTCCTTACCTCATACCTCATAATAACTATCTTTTTTAATAGATCCTCAATTCCAGGAGTTTGTCCATTTAATCTGAAATTTCAAATTCATTGATATAAACATAGAAGTAGAGAATTGTTTAATGAATCCCTGCATATTCATCACCCAATTATAACAATCACCAATTTTTGGCCACTCTTATCTGTACCCTTACTTTGACCCACTATATTTTTATTCTATTTTTTCAAATTGTGGCAAAAGATAGATAAAATTTACCATTTAACTATTTTAACAATTAGTGACATTATGTACATTCACAATGTTGTACAACAATCACCATCATCCATCTCCAGAAATTTTTCATCTTCCTAAAGAAAAACTCTGAATCCATTAAGCAGTGATTCCCCCTCGCCTTTTCCCTCCTAAATCCTGGCAACCTCCAATCTACTTTGTGCCTTATGAATTTGCCTATTGAAGACACCTCATAAAAGCAAAATCACAGTATTTGTCCTTCTGTGTTTGGCTTACTTCACTATGTAATGCCCTCAAAGTTCATTCATGTTGTAGTGTATATCAGAATTTTATTCTTTTCTATGACCAAGTAAACACTCCATTGTGTGTGCATTCCACATTTTGCTTATTCATCTGTTAATGGGTATCTGGATTGTTTGCACCACGTGGCTATTGTAACCCACAAGATTCTTTTGAAGGAAATCAAGACATTTTATCATTTTTATTACATAAATATTTCAGTGTTACCTCTTATTAAAGATAACCTCTTATCTTTTTAATGTCTTTAAAATACTCCAACCTTCCTGTCTTCATCTATACCACTCACTGTAAAGCTCACCAAAGACTATGAAATCTAATAGTTATTTCCAGTTTTCCTTTTACTCTCTCTCTCTCTCTTGTAGCATCTTAAACAAATCATCAACCAGTGGTTTCCTGAAACATTTCCTTCACTTAATTTCTGGGATACTGAGTACTCCAGGTATCCTACTTACATCACTAGTTGCTACTTCTCAATCTCCTTTGCTGTCTCTTTCACCTCTTTCAATCTCTAAATGTTGTACAAGGAATTAGATCTTAGGCATTCTTTCGAACTCTTACCTTCTAAATGATATCAGCTGGTTTCAGGGTATTAAATACCAACTATTTGTTGATGACACCTTAGCTTTATCTTTAGCAAAGGACATTTAAATCTCTTTAACACTTGAAACTATAACAGACCTCTTGAATTTAATTTGGTTCCTGTCATCTTTTGCCAAAATTTGCTCCTTTTCCTGTCTTCCTCATCTCATTAAATGGCATCTCCATTCACAAACATCTGCTCAGGCTGGAAACCTAGCTTGGACTCCTATTTCTCTCACGTTCCATATCTAATTCATTAGTAAATTCTGGAAAAAGTCCTTATGTAGAAGACCTTTCAATTACTTTCACTTCAAATATAATCTTGTCTTATTGTCATTTTCAGTAAACACAACATTCATCAACTAAATTGCTCATTTATTATTTGCAGTTTTCAAGATTTATTTACCCACAGCCTTATTCTAATCATCAAAAGATCACATAACATGAAAAAAAAAACAAAACAAAACAAAACACTTGAGCCAAGAGAACTTCTTTACTCAGTTAACACAAAAGCAGGACTTCCACATGCACCATGACAGCATGAAAATGATCCGCTTTCATCTGAGCTATGTAAGTAAGGCATCACAAACCCAATGATTGTAAATATACTTATGAATACAACAGAACAGTAATAGGAGGATTGGAAAGAAACAGATGTTTATTTTTTTTTTTACCTAGATTGAGGTAATTATTCTATGTTTAAATGACAAGAAGTGAAAACAATATAATGGAATCATTTATTAGGGTCTGAGACTTTTCAGAGTTTATATCTAGATGTGGACATTGTTGCTCCCACTCAGAAATTCAGAAAGTTGAGATGATACAAATCTTGTGGTGAATTTATACTCCCTAGTTTTGCAATAACAAAAGTCAAGGAGTTATCTGAAATATTCAAAGCACTAATAGGAGGGGTTTAGATAAGAGATTAAACAATTAAAAGATTACTAGACACAATAATGTAGAGATAAAGAAAGAAAGCTATATATATAGCCTCTTCTACTCAAAGGAGCAATCTATCTGGTTGAATTTTATGCTCTCTGGATGGTTCTTAAAAGAGTGATTAACCTGACATGAAACAGGTCCTATAAATCAGAAAATTTCTATGAATTCTTTTTTCTTGAGTTTGGAAACCACAAGTCTAGGCTGATTCCCTGAACTCACCAATCCTGAGCGTGGTTACTAGCTTCCTGAGGTGGGAGTGGGCTGGCTAATCGAGATACTTGAATCCAAACTGCATCATACAGGTCTTTCTTCCGGGTATGCACAGTACATGGAACAATCAATGGCATTCCAAAGAGGCTGGGGCGATTCTTCTGAGATGACAGGAAATACAGTTCTGTCCTCATCTATGTGTACAAACACGAAAAGAGAATTGAGAAGATAGGCCTCTGATTCCTCCTTTTTGTTTTTCTAAGACTGCCAATAATAGGCATCACTACCATTTTCAAATTAGTCACTACTATTCTCTCATTTACAGAGTAAGCTTTATTAATATAAAGTTTCTAAAATCCAGGCTTTAAAGCAATTAAAACCCTTTCTTTATGCCCAAAAACTCCTTCAAAATGCAGTTCTCTAATAAGCTGTTGATAGATGAGAGAGCAATAATTCCCTAACTTTTGGAGACTTGTGAAACCCAATTAATTGTATGACAACTTATCCACCATCCTATTTACTAAAAGCAGTTAAGAAACTTAATTACATAAAATGTAAACCAATGCTACCTCAATTAAAGAAAAGGCTGCTGAACACTTGAATATTTAACACTTTGTGTGCTGCTGCCTTTTAAATTTACCAGCCCTTGGGGCCGGCCATTTTCTGTGCCACTCCATGAATGGTATAAGCATTCAATAAAACACACACAACTCCTGAACTACTGGATATTAAAAAGACTGTAATATCTCTCATAAAACACCTTACACTTTCACCAAAACAATGTGTAAAGCTTCTAGACTGAGTACGATCAAAGAAATAGCTCCTAATAGTTCCAAATAAATTCACCGTGGTGTGAAAAACCGGAGACTAGATGAACACATATGAATACGTGAGTGGCCACCTGCTACTGGTGACAAAAACACGTACTAATACATGAGCAGACCACAAAGTGTTAACTGTTTGGTCTTTAATATGTAATAGTTAAAGAAACTAAATCAACAACTTAGAAGCCCTCTAAGGGTTAGTTAGCTTCGATGTGAGGATTTCAGATTGTCAAATGTTTTATTTTGCTCTTATTAACACACGATTTTAGGATCCATTTCACCTGTTGATATTATGTTGATATTATTTTAAGACTCCAGAAATGTGAACAGAGTTTAGTACAAGTATTTCTTTTTTTAATCTAACAACTCAGGTTAATTCTTCTCTTTAAATTTCTAATTTTCTTCTACTCCAACTCTCAGATGACACATTTTTACTAAGTAAATGAGGCCTTAATTTCAGTAACGATCTTCCTCTCTCCTCTTCTCTGTGTATCTTCTAATCCCACACAATTTTCATCTTCTGGAAAGTAACTTCTCCCACCGCCCTAGGGCCAACACTTGCTCAGTTCTTGGACAACAAACCCAGCTTTACTGTACCAGGAATTTTCATTTTGCCATTTCCTGATAATATCTTCTCTCACCTGAAAAAAAAAAATGCAGCTAAATGCTAACTTCTTTTCTTGCCCTACTTCTTTACGTGGTAACTTTTCAATTTTCATTCTTTCCAACTTCTCTGTTGGAGAAATGGTTACCTTGCCTCTCCAAGTAAACACTTTCTTTCCTTACTGAAAGAACATTTAGTTGTGTCAATACACTGTTTCTCCCTGCATCTTTGAATATTCTTGCCTATGCTGCCTTGCCTTATTCCTGTCCTTCTTCTGTCTTGCATAAGGAAGTAGAAGAAAAAAAAATTGTAAAGCAATTCAATCACGGGATCAAAAAGGGTCCGGCAGAAGGTAGTAATGAAAATGAAGAAAAGGTAAATTCAAGTAGTATTTTTGAAGGAAATCAAGGGCAAAGGTATATATATTTTAGCCTCAGCATAGAAGAACGGTGTTGCCTTTCACAAAAATAATGGGAAAAGGAGTTGGCTTGGAACAGAAAGATGGTGAAATCAATTTTAGGTGCTCCCAAAAGCAACTGCTAGATCATGAAGGAAACTGGAAACAGGGCACTGGAGTGGGTTGGTGTGACATGCACCTGAGGAAGTGTGAACCTATACCTCTGGATCACGAACAATGTCATAAACCAATGTTACCTCAATAAAAAAATAAAAAGGTAAAGTTAGAGCTTATAATATGGCTTTATGGTCCATAAATACAATAATGCTTTAGCACATACTGAGCACTTTACATAACATATACATGAAAAATGAAGAGTTATTTTCTAAGAAAGATAAAAGTATACCGGAATTCTTAATTTATGATAAGATAATGCTTGATAAAAAAAGACATGGGAAAATGCATGAATCACTCAATAATTTTAGCTGATGAGACCAGCTGGCATACTTAAAGACAATTCCAAGTCACAAATGTATCCATTAATTCTGTAGGCTGCCTATTATACAACTCTGTCTAGAAGATGGTCCACAGAACACTGCCCACATGGTCAGAAACTCACTTTAATTTAACAGTAACTATGTAATTCAAAGGAAATAAAAGTATACTTCAAAGAATTATCACAAAGCAAATAGCTATGTAATCACCAGTCACAAGCAGAATACAGCTATCATTCCCAATCATTAATTCTCCCTTCATCCTAAAGATAATCTGTTTTTCTTTATAGTTTTATATCTTATGCACAAATAAACACTAAATTTCACTTACCCTGGTTTCTAAAGATTTACTGCAAATAGAATCATATAATCTGTACTTCTTTTTTGTCTGACTTGTTTTCCTCAACATGGTGTTTATGAAATTAGTTTATCTTGGGTATAATTACAGATTCACTCATTTCCATTGCTGTATAATATTTTGTTGTATGACTACAATCTCAAATTCCTTATCCTTTCTACTGCTAATGGGCCTTCAGTGTTTTCAGCTTTGAGCTGTTACAGATAATAGTGCTTCCAGTATTTCTGTACGTCTCTCCTGGTATACATATTTGATGGTATAGAGGGACATAATGTGCATTTCCCTGATACCTAGTGTGGCTAATTACTTTTTATAAGGTTATCAGCTTTTTTTAAAAAATAATATTTTAAAAGGATAAGTTTATTAGGAAAAGGAAAAAAAGGAAGGCACCGGCATAGTCACAGGTGGGCAGGAGAGCTACATAGGTTATTACTGGTTCTTTGAAAACCTCTGTTGATGTACCTATTCAAGCACGAAAAACTTTTTATTAAACTTTTTCTTAAAGATTGATAAGTTTTTTTATATTTTTTAGGTGGACACTTTTGTTAGTTGTGAGTTGCAAACATCTACTCAAATGCTTGCTTTTTTATCCTGTTAATGGTTATCTTTTGACAGAATGAAGGTTCTTAATTTTAATGATATCCCCCTTATCAACTTTTCCCTTTATGGTTAGTGCTGTCAGTGTTCTGTACAAGCAATATGTCCTTACACCAAAGTCATGAATACACTCATCTCTGTTATCTTCCAGGGGCTGACTTGTGTTTTGCTTTCATATTATTGCTACAGTTCTGTTGATTTTTCTGCGGTGAAAGGTAGGTGCCAAGTTTTGTGTAGGCATAATTATGCCAGCACCATTTACTGAGAAAATGGACTTTCTCTCACTGCTCTGCAATGCCATCTTCGCTATGTATCAAGTGTTTTTACATGTGTGAACCTGTTTCTAGACTCTCTATTTTATTCCATGGGTCTGTTTCTCTTTCCTCACACAATATCACAATGTCTTAACAGCTTTAAAAATAAACCATGATATCTTGTAGCTCAGTTCCTCATGCCTTGTTCTTCTTTAAGTGTCTTCATTATTCCTGGTATGTTGCATATCCACATCTTAGAATCAGAATATGAAGTCACAAACATACAAGCACTTACAAAAAGCATTTTTATTGGGACTGTGCACTGAATCTGTGAGACAGTTTCTGAAGACTTACTATCTTTGAAATACTGAGTTTCCTAATCTATGAACTCGGTCTATTCCTTCAAATATTTAAGTCTTTAACTTTCTATCAATATTTTATTATTTTCTAAACAGCTGTCCTGTATATTTTAGGTAGTTTTTTTTATTTTTAGGTACTTAATAACATATGGTATTGTGATAAATGATATATGGTAGTCCCCAGCAAGATATGTTTACACGCTAGCCCTAAAACATGTGAATGCGACAAAAACCATTTTTTGCAGATGTAATTAAATTAAGAAATCTTGAGGTGAGAACACTTGAGATCATCTGGGTGAATCCTAAACTCAATGAGACGTGTCCTTATTATGAAAGGCAGAGGGAGGAGAAGAAGACTATGTAAAGACAGAGACAGAGAGTGGAGTTACGCAGCTGAAAAACAAGGAATCCTGGAATTAGGGGAAGTTGGAAGAGGCAAGGAATCCTGTAAGCAAGACAAATAAAAAGAAAAGAAAAGAACAACAAAAAAGAATTCTCCCACGATGTACTAAGGAAAGGCATGGCCTCCCGAAACCTTGATTTTAGACTTCGGGCCTCCAGAACTGTGAAAGAATAAACTTCTCTTGTTTTAAGCTACAAATTCCAAGTTTGTGGAAATTTGTCACAGCAGCCTTAGGAAACGAATACAGTAACTTTTTCATGATTTCATTTTGTGTTGCTGCTGTTATATAATTAACGTACTTAATTTTTTTCTGTATTGAGTTTGTATCCAACATCCTTGTAAAACTCAGTTCATCTACTTTTTAAAGTAAGTAGTGCACATTTTATCTGATAAATATAATTAATGTGATGGGAATAAAAAATAAATTAAGAAGGAAGACAGTAAAATCCACAAGAAAATACGAAATACAAGACTGAATAAAGAAATAAAGTGGAAGAGAAAAAAGATCTGTGTCTTCTGTCATGTCAGGTTAAACTGTTTTGGTCAGATTCTAATGTTTATTTGTGCTGCTATCATCACTGAAAGTTGTAACTTGTCATCCCTTGGAAATCAGAAGAGTAGAGTGAACTTTTGAACAAAGGTAGTGGTAACTAATAGATCTAAGAAATTATCTAGCAGTCCTATTACCTATTACCTATTACCTATTATGAAATTAGGACACTGAGACTCAAGAGCTCAATAAGCTATCTAGTGGCAGGATTAGAACAAAAACACAGGTCACTCAATTCTTAGTCCAGTACTCTAACTTTCTATTTTACCAAGTTGTCACTATATATGATCCTTACCTCTTTACTAATTATCCACTGATCAGTTTTTAATTCTTCATTTTTTAAAGAATCAGATTTCAATGCAATAGCTATATATCAGCCTACCAAAAGAGGAATTATATACAACTTGTCTTGCCCACGAACATTCTGTTTCTGTCCCTCTTCTCCCCCCCAAAACACAAAGCCTCTCAAAGGCAACCACATTTACATGGTAGAGAAGATGTGTGTGACTACATGAACATACAGGAGGCACAAACTTTTTAAAAAAGTATTCAGAGGTACATTTAATCAAGTACGTCTTAACATTTAACTGATGACTGTCATTTCATAAGTAGGGCATCATGGGTTAATACTAAATCCTGACCCTGATGACTTATATTAGCACACTCAACATGTTGAAAGGGCACACAATAAAGATGCTGCAAAAACAGAAAATGGCTATGTTTCACAAATGACACTGGCAAGATCAACAGGAATCTGCTTAACATTACACTAACCATTTTTCGGTGGACAGCAATGATGTAGCCTATAAAGGGATTGTCAGGGAGAGATGGCATATGACCATTCACCATTCCATTTGTGAAGTTCTTCTCAGTTCCACATGGCACTACAGTGTTTGGCATTCCATTAGGGATGAATAGTGGTCGGGGAAGGTCCCCATTGGTGGTTAGGGTGAACATTCCATTTGTAGATGGGGAAGAGGAGATATCTACAAATTCAAAGATAAGGATGACATTAGAAGCTTGTGCTACCTTCATCTTTGCTATTTTGTCAAATATTGTGGAAACTCATATCATGGACAGTGACAAAGTAGTTTAAATAATAATTCTGGGTTAAATGAAGTATTTTCATTTCAGATTTTATTTCTCTAACTCATATTTTCTGACTAAATGACGAAGCGTAACTGCTAGGAAGTGAAAAAAGTAGAATTCCCCAAAAATCTTTATCAGCACCATATTGTGGCATACAGTTTATCAATTTGTTTCTTTCTCCTCTCCTCTAAAAATGCAGTTCTCCATTCATTTAACAATGCCCTACAGCAGGCATCCCCTGGCTGGGGATCAAACTTGTACTGCAGTGGCTGCCGATAGCTTCACAGTGCTGAGACTCAGCCTCTTGCGCCACCAGGAGGCACCAACAGATTTCTCTTTAGTCGTATTTGTTGTTTATGTTTTCTGATAGTACAATCCTCTCATACCACCTGTTGCCATATTGGTATTAGATAAAAGTTAAAAATGATCTTAATTAGCTAACAACTATCTAACTCAGTTACTTTTGTTTTTTGAATTTTAGGTTCCTCATCTAAGAAATGAGAAATTAGAACAAGATGACCATCAAGATCTCTGTCAGGCTCCAAGACTCTTTGTTCTAATAACCTTAGACTATACACATTTAAAAAGGATGACAATTCTTAGACCAATATTTAAAGCTGAAATCATCTTACCTGTCTGTATTGGACTAGAAGCTGAAAGTGGAGATCCAGGGATGGGAATTTCAAATGCACACAGAAATCCACTCACTGAGAGACGAACTTTTTGGTTGTCCTGAGGGAAATACTACAGAAAAAAAAAGTAAGAAGAGAAGGCGGAGATATTTCAGATAAAACAGAAAATGATCTCTCTGCTATTTTAAAGTGACTATTTTAAATGCTTTTTCATCATTAAAGTAAACATGATGACTGAGTAGCTTTTTCAAGTAACTGAAAAATGACTATTAGATAATAAACTGGAAATGAACTTTACTGACAAACAAGACCTTCTATAGGAAGGAAGTATGTTACATATAACTGATAGCAGTTTTGTCCTTCTTATCATGCATCTAAACCCCCAGCCCTCAGAGATGTCTCCTCTGTGTTACATGAGAAAAAAATGTCAGTGAGATGGGAGTGTTCAGAAATCCAAAAGATTAGTAGTATAAATAAAACCCATGATAGGAACTCAATTGAGTAGGCAATATACTTACTAAATGATTATTTTTCATTGATATGCATATAGAGGTGATTTGTGTCAATGTCTTTACTAACTTCTCAGTATGTTGAGAAGCCAGGGGTGTGTGTGTGTGTGTGTGTGTGTGTGTGTGTGTGTGTGTGTGTGTGTGTAATAAATCTAAAACACACACTCATAAACACATAAAATACTTTAATACAGGAAGAATTCTGTAATGGTAATACAAAAGAGCTGTCAAGTGCAGCAGCAGAGTCAACCTGTACTGCAGTGATACAGCTAGGTGATTCCATAGGGGTAGCACCAACATCATTACGCCTTTATTTTGACAGATGACCATTTTACATTTTTGGGATGGAAAACTTTTTTATTGGGCTTTTGTATGTTTTCATATTTCCCTTGGTCATTTACATAATAATAATTAATTGAGAAATCTGGGATGTTCAAAGGATAGTATCCAGGGTTTCCTAGAAAGAACAGTTAATTTTACCTTTATGTTGGAACCATGTACTTCTGCAAGAAGAATTTGTTCTGATTTAAGTCCACAGAGATCGCTCAGCTGTTTTTTTAAACCTGTGTACTTTTCATCCATATTCAATCTTAGTCCATATCGTATAGGGGTAGTACCATCTAATTTAATAACTAGTGAAGAGAAGATATCTTTTGTCAGTAAAACACAGGTTTCATTGAAAATTTTTACACTGTGTAATGTATATGTTGGAAATAGCAAACATTTTAGTTATTATTTCTTATTTTATGTGTATGCTACAACAGATGGTACTCTGGGAGAATATTGAGTAAATCATTATTTTTTTGATGTTCATCTCATAAAGAAATGTGAGAGTCTGAAATTAATGGAGGAATCAACTGGCACAAAAAATAGATCCATACTCCAATTCTTTCAAACTTCAAATCATGCTTGAAGTTAGATTGCTAGATCATAAAATGCTCACTACCAATCTTTATCCATTACCAGCAAATGATAATACTTAGACATTCAACTTCTTGAGTAAGAGAAACACAAGAGAATCAAATAATTTTTCAGAACTTTGTCACCTACCTGTTATTTCTAAGTGCATGTAACTGTCCATTGGTAGTGGCAAAGACAAAAAGTTGAAAGGATCAAATCGGACACTTATATGCCCACATGTTTTGCATTTGACTTGAGATCTTAGTTGCCCATGGAACAAATCCACAACAATTGACCTATTCCTCCTTAGATGGTTGTCCCAGGCCTACCGAGGAAAAAGATTAGACATTTTTTTTCCTTCCAAAATTCAAAAGATGAAATTTTCTACACAAATTCAATGAAACGGATAAAATATACTGGCTTTAAATGTCAAGAATACATAATGTCAAGAATACATAATATATTATTGGGTTATGTATTTACCTTCACTTAAAATATAAAAGCTGCAGCCAGTTAAGCCTATGGTGCTCTTGTCTTCAATGTGCCTGGCAAGCAATGACTGCAAACAGCAGTGTTTTTGGTATAGAGCGGCTGCTTGTAAGGAACCTAGGAGACAGCCATTTCTGGTGGTCTCACACTTCTAATCTCATGCTATCCCCAATCTTGTGCTCTAGATAGGTGTGCAGGTGCCTCTGGAAAGCCCCAGGGCACAGTGGCCAGGGTCCACATTGGCCAAGTCATCATGTCCATCTGCACCAACCTGCAGAACAAGGAGTATGTGACCAAAGAGCTACAGAGGCCAAGTTCAAGTTCCCTGATGTCCAGAAAATCTGTATCTCCAAGAAGTTGGGGCTATACCAAATTTGAAGACATGGTGCTTGAAAAGTGTGTCATCCCAGATGACAGTAGGGTCAAATACATCCCAAATTGTGACCCGTGGACAAATGGTGGGTGTTATATTCTCGAAAGCCTCAGTGCTGTCTCTTCCTTAGTCACACCCAAATAAAACCCAATTCCTATCAAAAAAAAATAAAGATTTCTTGCCTACAAATTCAGAAGTCAGATGTGTAATTTAAAATGCATTGCCTACTGAGAGAGTAAAGAAAAAGTTATTGAATCGGATGTAATTCTTCCTGTTCAATCTAGATGACATTAAATTCAGATGGAAAAATTCTACTTTTTCCTGTGTTTCTAACAGGAGAACATGAATATTAGAGTTTTTTGCCTGCAAAAAAGCTTATAAAACATGCCTATATGTCACTGAATATGTATTTCTTTAGTAATTTAAGGGGACTCTTCTAAAATTCTACCTAATGATTATTCCCACATCCTCTCCCAAAAGTCTACAATGTCAAAAGGCAACTTTTTTCTATTTTTAATGAAGTTGCTTTGTTTTGGCATCACTACACAGGATTAAGCAGAGAAACAGAAATCTGCTCACTTTTCACTTTGAAATTATAATCATAAAATAGCATAATTTGCATTTAAGTGTTGCAACACATACTTGTGGCCAGAACATTCCATATGGTTGCTTATATTAGAAACTCAAATCCAACAAACCTCTGCAGCTACTTCCCAGTCTGGTCTGCCATCACTATCCTTCAGTTCCACATATGGCTTCTCATGGACTCGGTTGAGATCTTCATGAAGGCCATCCAAGAGAAAAGCCAGAAGTTCTTGGGAGTCTTGTTGCTGGAACCCATTAAACCTAGGAGCATATTTTGCTATGGTCCACTATAAAAGCAAGGGGAATAAAACTCATTAATTGCTATCCCATAAAATCTGGAATAAATATGCCCTATAATCAATCAGAGGCCTTATAAAATAAACAGTATAGCATTTAGTCTATTTCTACAAATATATTTTAGATAATCATGAAATCTTTCTAATCTTAATCTGAAACTATAAGAAAAAAAAAAAGATGTGACCTGTGTCTAACAATTCTTTAGGTACAAAGTTGTTATTTAAGACATTTAAGACAGAAATAATAAAATAGCATTTGCTCCACTGAAAGATTTCCTGTTACTTTTTCTTTTATAGTTAACTTTTCTAATCTTGTATCCTTATTTTTATTATTAGAGGCAGATCTGTCTAGTGTTTAACTGTGAGGACTTACTAACTTGCAACCCTGAACAAGTTATTGAAATGTTCTGAGTCTTTGTTTCCTGAACCATAAAATGGTGATAACAAACATTGCCTTACAGTATAGGGCCATTTAGAACATTAATGAGCGAATGCAAACAAAGTAATTAGAATTATGCCTGGTAAGTGATAAATTATCAAATTTTTAGCTATGATGATTAATTTTAACCTAAAAGTTTGTCCTTTACTTTAAAATAAAGATAAAAGGAATAATCCTAATCACTACAATTTACTACATGACATTAATGTAAAATTTATATTAATTATACCTTGTTACTTTTAATTCTATTGATAGAACTAATCAGCTTAGTAATGTTAAAAATGTGCTAAGTAACATTAGACTAAAAAATCCAGAATACTGCTAACGGTGAAGAACTAACAAAGAAAGATTTACTGCACATACAAGTAAGATATTTGGTAAATTAGTAAAATGAATGACATTCCAAATTTATGCTGTTCCTTTGATCGTTTCCTACCCACTATATCTATGGCAGTATTTTGCATGTATTTGATCAAATAAAAGTATTTGCCATCCAGTTTATACCTACTGAAGCAAAAAAAACATGGGTTAAACTAAAATGCTAAACATAAAAAAATAGGCAGAGAAAAATAATTAAATAACTGCTTAAGACTTTAATACATTTATATTATTTAAATCTGCTTACCCGAAGCTTTAATGGGGCAACATTCTTCTGAGTTCCACTCCAAAGTTCCTGTACTAAATCACCATAACACTTAGCCATATGCCCCTTCATACCAATTGGATTTGTCCTAAAAGTTTGAGAGGAAAATTTGTTGCCAAAGAGTCTCATAAATCACAATCATGTGGTCACAGAAATGCCCAGCATCTATTTTCTCCAGCCAAGTATCTTTTTAAAGCAAGAGAAGTATTCCTTATTTCATACTAAACAGGGCAAATAAGATTTTTTTCCCCCACGGTGAAGAAAAAGGAAATTCAAGTGATACGGGGCTTATATTAAAACCATAAAAAGTTGAGAGGCCAATGACTCAAGAAAGATTACCTGTTGAGTTCATAAAGATGTCTCCCTGAGATAAAATACTGTGTCAGTGGCTGCGTGTTACTAACACACTGGATGCTTGAATTCATGAAGCATGTGTTTCCCAGGTTACTCAGACCTGTGGCTCCCTTTTCAGTGGGAACTGGAACAAACAAATGAAAATGAAGACCAGCTGTAGTAATATGTTATAAAACAGTTACATGCATTAAATGCAGTGATTCCTGTGACTCTTAATCAGTTAAACAGAGCTAATATTTCTCTATCTGGCCTTTCAAAGCTAAAATAGAGAAACTTTTCATGATGTGTCACTGGTAATCATGACAACCTAAGTTCATTTATAATCTACGAGCAGCATTTTTCCGTAACTGTTGAAGCTGCTTTTAAGAATTTAAGCAATTCTTTCCTAGTATTACATTTGAAAAAATATATGGGCTTAGCAACATCAAATTCTTCTTTGGAAAAATAAGGGGACAGGGTGGCTACTCACTTTAAATCAGAAAGCTGAAAGCTTTTAATACCTCAATAGCTGAGAGAAGGGAAAAAAAGACTAATTTTAAGATGATCTCTTAAAATATAATATACTGGAGACTTACCTTTGTGTCTATCTATTTTACTACTATTTGCTATAAATGACATTTCCTCAGGCCAGCTCATATCTTTGTTGCGAACTACAAAGACATAGAAAGAAATGTTTTAATCTTATCCATTAAATCATACCCACTCAGTTGGTTACGTTAACCAAAAACAAACAAAAAAAACAAAAACTGATTCTAAATTAGAAACTGAAAAAAACTCAAGCTATATTTAGTAACTGAAACACAACCAACTCTTTATATTGGGGACTTTATAGTCACTGGGTTAGAATTAATTAATAAGCTATTCTCTGAATTACCTACTTGAAATAAAAATATATTCAACTGTCTACAGAAGTAATTAAGGCTCTTAAACTTTAAAACATCAGAATTATTACAATTCTTTCTTAAATTATGACAATTGTCAGAGTAATTCATTTTAATATAAAGGCAGCAATCAATATTTCCATGAATCTTGATGAGAAAGACAGCTCAAGTTTTCAATGACTTATGCATGCCAGTGTGTAAATTTATGTGATTATACAAGTAAGCTCTGTTGGTGAATGGGTCAATGTTGATGACTTACGAAAGCCTGTGCTATTAACTTTGCAAGAAAGTTAGTTTCCTTATTCAAATTCAAAGAGACAGCTTGAAAATTTTACAAAATTTTGTAAGCTTTAAATTGAATTCAAGTGTTTCTACTCACTGTCCCCACTGCTTGCCAGACAATGAATGCAGACTTTTTTTTAACGCAATCTCAACAGTATGTAGGATTATTAAAGGGTTCAATGAGTTTTCTTTACCATAAACAAGATAATAATCAAATCAAATAATTGAGAAAATTATGAAGTGGATTATAAGTGATTAACTAGAGGCCTCCCTCATGGCACAAGGGGTTAAGTCTCAGCACTGTGGAGCTATCAGCAGCCACTGCAGCATGAGTTCAATGCCCTGTCTGGGAGCTAACCCACATGGCGCAGCAGACCTCTCCTTTCTTGCCCGCTGCTCCCCTCAGCAGTGTATTTCAGTCAGTCTGCCTGTTCTGCTCCCCGCTTTGTCTCTGGTGAATCCTTTCACCACCCACCCCCCCATCTTTGGCCTATACCCCAGCTCTTGTATGTATAAATAAATAAATATTTTAAAAAGTAAGCAATTAATTAAAATTTTTAATTATTCCCCTAAAAATCTAATATAGATGAATGTTTCCATCTTGTACCTTCAATTACCAGGTGTTGCTCATCCTGGATTTTTAAATATTCCAATCTATGATCCTCATCATCCAGAAGAGTAAGGTAATTCTGTGTAAGAAGGAAGAAATGGTTTTGCTAATTTGATTACTAAGCTTAAAACAAATAAAAATGAATGACTACTAAAAATGTCCTTGTAGTTGTTTAAGATGTCCTTGTAGTTGTCATGTTAGATTTTGGCATATTATAGTTGTTCAGAAATATTTAAAGTTTAGGTGTCAGAATGAGAGAAAAATAATGTATACTTTATAAACAAATACTGCATGTCTCTAAATAAAATAAAGCTATAGAGAATTTTGGGGAGACCAGAATTTTGGGGTTTCATAACATATGAAACCGAAATTCATTGAGGTTTATATTTTCTGAAAAGTTTACATTCAGATTTTCTGAAAAGCTTAAAGAAATTTCCTTTAGTACCTAGTAAGAAATCTAGTAAATGTGCTTGTGATCAAGATGGAACTTGATCATTTACTAGGAACTAAAAATGTAAAACCAATGTCATAAAGTAGAATTATTTTTGTTTATGTTCAACTTTTTCTAAAGTGCTCACAAAATTAATTCTCACAACTAATATATCAGAAGGCAAATACCACAATTTTCCCCATTTACTCATGAGGAAACTGAGATAAGAGTTAAGTGAACTGTCCTTGGTTATACAACTAACACAAATGACAGAACCAGGATTTAATTCCTGGCAGTGTGCTTGAGGAGCTGTTATTCTTAACTACTATACCATACTGCCTCTAAATGGTGACCAAAAGAGGAGGTAAGAAAGAAGGAAAAAGGAGCAAAGGTATGGAAGCAACCCAGATGTCCAAAAATACATGATTGGATCAAGAAGATGTGGTACATATACACAATGGAATACTATTCAGCATTCAAAGAAGATAAACACATGCAATTTGCAGCAACATGGATGGAATTAGAGGGAATCATACTCAGTGAAATAAGCCAGAAAGAAAAACAAAAATATCGAATGGTTTCACTTATAACAGGATTATAAGGAAACCAAATAGGAGAGAGACACTCAGCAGGTAGGGGGGAAGGGCAGGGGGAGGGGAGGATAAGGGCACAAAATGGATTAGAAAAGAACACAAGGGACCATGGAGATGGATCACGGGTGAATTGGTGGTGGGCTACCCAAGGGGAATACAAAATGTAAAAGACATAAATAACAATAAAAATATATATTAAAAAAAAAAGAAGGAAAAAGGGATTTGAGAATTAGTTAAAATTACTTATGATCTACTTCAGAGTGTTACACAACGCATCTCCATAAAAGGGGGAGTCGCACTGCAGCACAGTGAATGGGCACCATTTTCCTCATCCCCCATTTACATGCAGCCACCTTGGATTATATAAGCCTCAATACGCTGGGGAGCTACTGGGAACTAGGGACAGAGCTGAGCAATGTATGTAACATGGAAGGCAGCTGGACCCATATTGGTCTTGCTCTTCCTCCTGTAGGGAAGGAGACTTCATGGTGTATTATTTGGTATACTTTGAATTCTGAATCTCTCCTGTCTCAGCTCTTTGGGATCTGCCTAACTCCTTTCTTAAGGTTCTCTGCCAGATTTAGACAAGACTTCAGGTCTGAGTGGCACTGGTTTAGGCTGAGTCTGTTTGCTTGAGCATTTGCCCATGAGGGAGGGGGTAATTTGGGAGGGGGGGCTTTACTGGCGGATTATTATTAGGATTAACTTTTCTTCTCTCCCTATTACAGTAATTCTAATAAAGATCTTTCACACCATGAGTCTGCTTCCTTTGCCTTTGTGTGTGTAAAAGGCCAAATCCCTTTTATAGCATACACCCTTTAATATTTTGGGGTCCCTGGGTGCCCCTCAATCACATGTTGACAAGGGTATAACTTATATTGCATATTTGGGATGTATATATAAACAATTAAAATCATTAGTTCTAAGGAGAATGGGAGATAGGTGTCAGAGGATCAGCAGGAGAAATTTTGTATATGATTTTTCAAATGTATATGTCACTGTAAAACAAAACTCTTTTAGTTTAAAAAAGATATTTACTGTTACTTCATAACAAAAATCTTTATAAGATGATACTGTCCATGATTATTAACCATTACATGGATTTCAGATGACAAATAACTACATGTAGGCATATAGCAATTTTAAAAGTTGAAGTTTCACTGAGATCCTAGATAGGGATTTCAGGATAATTACTATATGTGTATCTAATCTTTGCAGTTACAGACTAAATCCCATGCTCATGAAATACAGATTTAACATTTAATTAGGACTCTGAAATGCCTCTTACCTCACTGTTATACAGCCACAGGCGCATGTCTTCTTCTTTGATGCGCAGCCTCTGAGATAGGTATTCATGAATTTCCTTGATGGTCTGCATTCGACTAAAACAGCCTGTATACGCTAAGACCCGCTTTAGTGGTGCATTCGGAGAAGGTACATTTCCTACAGTCATAGTAATCACAATAAGGAAAGATGCAGATGTAAAAGAAAGTACCCCGTTCAGCAGTAGGACCATACTATTTTAAGAAATAATTATAAGAAATGAGAATTACAGATTTAATAATTCTGTAAGTTAAGAGCTTAAGAATAAATCTAAAAATGAAGAGAGGAGATGCAAGCATCGTGGAGTGAGTTCAAAGCCTTAACTTTGAAAGGAAGAGCAACAAAACCATAAAGACCCAAATAATTGTCAGTATTTGGATCACAAGAAGAGTGGCAAAAGCAAAAATCAAAACTCACTATAAAACACGGAAGTGAAAATGGGGCTGGATTTGAATCTCACAAGTAGATCATTGGGTTACCTGATATAATTCTCTTACGATTATACAAAAGAAAATTTTACTTAAAATTCTAAGTAGGCATAGGATCCACATGAGTGAACAAAGCTTTAAAGTGATTCCAAGAAGCTTCCCATGACAAAAATATTTGAAAGGTAGGACAGGGAAAAAAACTGTATGGTTTCTCTCTTTAATAAAATGACAAAAGATATTCTTGAATCCCTGAAGACCTCAAGGTGGAAACAAAAAGAGTGGTAATATGGGGAAAGTAGTGAAGTGTGAAGAAGACTATGTCAACTCTAACCATGTACTTAAAAGAGGAGGGGGATGAAATGATGAGACTATGGAAATTAAAGGTAGGTTGTGAAAACCACTATTAAACCTTGGTTAACTATTCAGCCAAAAATCCAGACAAAATTGCAGCTTAAAATAGCCATCTCCATTTATGGGAAGTATTTTATTGAGCAACCCAAAACAAAAATAAACTTAACATATCAATATCTAGGATTCAATTATACATTTCCAGGTAATGTTCCACCCACTCATTAATGACTTAGCTTTTTTCATCCCATTAAATATGCTATAATAACTGTGTCTTGCTAAACAAAGCGGGGGAAAGTACTGGTATCATTTGCTTTTTTTTAGGCCTGCCAAAAGGAATTCGCTCAGATCAGGCAGGCTGAAATCATTTATGTAGTCTTTCTTGTCATTGTAACTGTGGCAAGGTTTGTATACCTGTCACTTCAAAAGGAAAAAAAGGGCCTAGCAAACAACTGTAATAAAGTATTGAAAAAGATGAACATCACATGCTATAATAGGATAAAACCCAACCATGATCAATTTTAAACACATAGCAAAGCAAATTTTTTACTATCAGCAAGCAAAGGATAATCCCTAAAAGAAAAGAGCAAATTTCTGCAATTATACATGAGGATTAGTTATAAGATTACAGCAAGAAAGCATATTTTTGAAAACTTCAAATGATTAATGATTGATTTTACAATTAGTAAGGAATAAAATTTCAAATTAAGAACAAATTTGGAGCATAGTAACTACCCAGTTCTAGGACTCAGAAGCATTTGCAAGTGTAGTGTCCAAGTCAATTTCTATGGTTCTAAAGCCACTTAAGAAATTTGTTTGAATTCCAGACAGTTTTTAAATAGCATAGCTCATTAAGCGGGCAGCCACTTATACATAATTTTGTGCTTTTGAGTAGCACCAAAAAATTTAGTGAAATTCACAGAAGCAGCAAAAATCTAGGATCAGCACAAGAGTTGCAAAGAATACTCACTAAAAGCACAATACACCTTGCCTCTCAAGTTATCTTTCAGAGAGAATCAAAAAACGTAAGTGCTATGGGTTCATGAAAGTACGGCTAATACTTTTTATTTAATGAAAAATTAATCAAGAATATTTCATACACAGACTTTGTTTTATTGGTTCCTTGATGTTGATGTTTTCTCCATAGGCAAAGATTGCTACAATTCTTACCAAACAATGTGTGTAAGAATCTCCACATATTTTCTGAATACAAACTTTTAGGGCATCAAACTAACCAATTCCATAGGTAAGATGGTACTTACAGGGTTGGCTTGGGTTCATAGGTAGTTCTTATATAGGTAGTTGTATTATTTATAATAACACTGTGGCATGATTAACACAAAGTCTGAGAACTCATTATTTCTGCTGACGAACAATTTCAAATAGTTGCAAGGCTAAAGCATAGAGCAAATCCTGCCCATCAGTAAAATTTAATCTCATAGGGAAATAAAAGGGAAATTTTTAGCATATGTTACATTAAGATGAGAACTTATTTATATGTCATTTTGACAGGCCTGATTTTTTCAAAGATATATCTTTTGTTTTATTTTATCTGTCTCTTCTAGGTCTCATTGGATCTACTATGAGAAATTTATCAGGTTTTACCCAAAAAATCCAAAAATACCAAAAAAAGAAGAAAAAAATCCCAAAAAGATGATACATGAAAGATATCACTTCTTAGAAATCTGAGTGGAGTTGAAAAGACTGGCAGACTATCACCTAGGTTGAGCAAATAATTTACAATTGATCTGTCTCAACTACATTATGTAAAATTTATTCTTAGTTTTTATCATTGCATATTTACAAACCAGAGAGGGAAACAATCCTTCTCAGTTTGCTGCTTAGAGTTTGCCTTGACCCCATCTAGTCTTGCGCATGACCATAGATCTAAGCCCCCCAAATAATTATTGATTCTGTACGGAAACAGATGGGGAATGTTTATTAGTACAGTGGCACCAGGCTTGAGCGACTTGGTTTTTATTTTTTTAAAGAAATGCATTGTATTCTTGCTGCATTCTTAAGTTACCTCGTGGTAAATGCTGAGGAAACATTCTCAGGCTCATCATACCCATATTCACCCAGATGTTAGACTGTTGTGTCCGAGTGGCCGGCTGCTGTCTCAGGAAGAGAAGATAGCGAGGAAATAATTCCAGCTCTGGGATTTCTGTCTTGCTATTCTTGATCACCTGTTGTTTTAAAAGATATAAAGTGTAAAACATGCCACTTTCTAACTTCTGAGATTTATCTTTAAAATACTCAATTGGTTCACTTCCTACAGGTCAATGATATTACTTAACTACACAGGTTTAAAGTAAGACTCTTGCTCTAAAATCTTCTTCCAAATATTTTCTCCCCTTTCATTTAAAAGTAAGAAACATCAAAATTAGGGGTGAAAAACTTACCGACAATTCTACTACCCTCACACCACAACTGTTTTCACTTTTATGTATGTCATGTACGTAAATGATGGTTTTACTTGTCTTAGGACAAATTCTTACAACTGTACTTAGAAGTCAAAAAGTATGGAAGTACTCTGAAAAAACTCATTTAATAATTATAATAATAGTAGCATCAGTTAACGTTTACTGACCACTCATTATAGATCAGATGCTGTGCTAATCATATTTATTATTTAATTACGAAAACAATTCTAATGAGGTAGATATTACCGTTATCTTCATTTTACAGATAAGGAAGCTAGAATTTAGAGATTGGAACACAGGTAATCAGAAAGTATTCAGGTTCACTCACTGACATGTTTTCCCTATAGAGTATTATGACAGAACAGGAAAGGCCCAGAAAATAAGTGACAAATTAAAGGACTACCCCACCCTCCCTAAATAAAGAATATAACTTACACATATGTATTTTTATTCACATATCTATCTATCTATCTATCTATCTATCTATCTATCTATCTATCTATCTATCTATCTATCTATCTATCTGGGAGTCCTGATTTCAAATATAATTTTGGATCTTTAAGGTCAACAAACACAAACCCTAAATTCCTGATCCTGACCTAAACAGAAGTTTTAATAAAATTATAACTCAACATTAATATCAAAATGACAGATTAAGGTTTTACAGAAGATTTTTTTTTTTTTGGGAAGAGATCTACTTATTACATTGCATCTATGCAAAACTGTTTCTTTAATATTTTGATAGAACATACTCCAAGTGCTTTGAATTATTTTCAAGCATTTTACTGATACTTCAGAATGACATATCCTAGTTATGGCAATAACCAGAAGTCACTAGCTTTGAATTCCTACTATCACATCTTGTGATTTCTACATGTCCTTCCTTCAAAAAGTCAAACCACAAAACCCAGAAACAGCTACGAGATGAACCCAGCCCCTAACTGGATAACTGTGTGGTTAATGGGTGTAACAGTTTCAGAATAAATTTCTGCACCACTTCTACTATATTCACTGAACTTTTTGACACTAGCTCACAGATTTATAGCCTATGTCCTATATTATCCTAAGTAATGACTACATATATGTGGATAATTTATTCAATAACTTGGACTCACAATTCCTTAACATTATTTAGTCCAGTAACTATTCCCTCTGCTCCACATAGTAACCCACTCCTTCAGGCAAATCACTGGATGACTGGTACCTAATACAGTGCTCTCCTGATTTGAACAGGTACTGAGTCCTCTGCTACCATAAGAACAAACTATTTGTGGGTAGTGAAGCACATATAAAAATGTAACAGAAGATTCTATCTATGATTTCTTTATAAGGCACTATTGGCTATACTTACGGGCCTAGGTAGGGCCAGGTTTGCTCCATACCAATGATAAAGTGCTCTCCACACAGGTTCTGGGACCATTTCATAATCTCTTCCATGGATCAACTGTGGAGTTCGTTTTAATCGTCCTCCTTCTAGTGTTAATGACGTAGCCTGAGAAAGGAACATGAACACTCATTTTTAATATTATAGTCACTTATGTTTTAACAAAACCTAGACATATTAAAACAAAAACAAATCATTACTCAGTTTCATGTTATAGGAAACAAAATGAATTTTCTAAAAGAGATTTTTATTTTTAGCTTTCATAATAAACTATTTAAGAAAAGAAACAAGGCAAATCATTTGAAAAATATCACTGGAGCATTTGTAAGAAAGACTGGTTTTCATAGATTTTCTTTTAAATAATAAAAAATAGTATTTTGGAAAGAAAGATCCATATACATGTGAAACTACTTTCATAGTAGCAGTGAAAATCCTTGGAATAATATTTCCAAGAATCATCACACTGCTTCTATGCAAATCATACAATATTCTCACAGAAAAGTCCCATGCAAAGTGATTTCCGTCTACAATAGGTTATTTAAATGAGCAATTGCGCTTCTGCTATGTGCTAAAATCTCTCCAAAAAAAATTTATTATCAACTTGAAAGAGAGTGACTTTAAGTAGATGTCACATTATTTACCTTTACTGGTTCTTGAGTTACTAGTGGCTGGTTATCAATTGCCCCTGGTTTCTGAGGATTGAGGTGTAACAAAATATTCCCATTGGTTCCTAGCAAGCACTGGTTATTATTGTCAGAAGTGTTGTGCTGTCGTGCAAAGCACATATCTGTTCCTGGTGTGGCAGAATACAGAAAACCTGTAAGTAAAAGGAGGATGGAATCTTTTTTATTTTTACTTATTATACATAAACAGAATTGAAGACAGCAACTCAATGTCTGTGTTTTAGGTTAAAGCTATTGCTATGCTGGCTTATCAGTAAAGTGTTAGATTGTGATAAATTTACCAGACAGGACATAAAGACATATTCCTTTCTACATAATAGCCAGCCCATGACTAGGCAAAATATCAGTCTCCCTTAATTCTTCTTTTCCAACATGCAAATACATCCCAATTGTTCTTGACAGATAATGGTGATAGGAAGGGAAGGAGCTAAACCAAGAATTCCAATAGACCAGAGGGAAGATGGGGGTGAGAAGAGGGGCGGGGGAAAGAATTTGATGGTGTGCTGGCACTGGAGCTCTGGTCTAGGGGAGTGAAACAGGTATACATATGAAGGTGTGAAGACGTACTTCCAAAATTATATAGTTATGTAAAAGGTCAATAAATCAAAAAGAAAAAAAGTGGACAAATCAATAACTGGTGAGAGAGAAATGAAAAAGAACTACAATAGAATAGTACTGGGAAGGAGTAAACTGTCATCCAATTCTACGAGAGGAAAGCATGTTACATTACAATAGAAAAATAAACACAGAGAAATGACTAATGATGGCTTAGGAATTGTGAACCTCAATGATATTTGAAGATATTTCAACTCTCGATTTCATGTTAATCTCAATTAAACATTCTAGCTTTTAATCACTTTGAACCTCCTATCTATGGCACTGCCTTGCCTGTGGATAACACTAGTTTAAAGAGAGAGCACATGTAAAGAAGGTTAAGAAATATTCTTGGTGTCAAGGCCGATCAGAGAGAATACTTCTAGGTGCTGTCAGATGGGAAAGAGACGCAGTAGATACTACAAAGAACTTCAAAGAAAAAATGCCAGCTCTGTCTAATTTGCTGACTCCCTCACAGGAAAGGAGAAAAGATCTCAAAGATGAAGTAACAACAGAATAAGACAAAGTCCTGCCACTGTATCAGCAGAGTAACAGGGATCAATTCAATTCAGTTGGGTCACAATAACATCAAAATATCTTCACCATAAACACAGATAATTAAATATTAGTTAAGTACCAAGGACCAAAGGGAAATATGAGACACATTATTTCTTAATATTTTAACAAAATAATTCCCAGATCATGGCACCATGCCTAAAAAATCTGATATGAGGGTGTGTTTAATCCAATGAAGGTATGCTTATGGTTAGAGTCCTGGAGATAGAAATTTCAATTTTCTCTAAGGCTGTTTATCCAAATCTAAATTTAGTGACAAAATAATAGCAATATGAAGAGATGTGGCTTAATTAATGGAAACTGAAATTATTTTCAAATTGAGAGATTAGTAAGACTGTAGAAGAGCTTTTCTTTCTAAAGCTACTCATACATCCAAGAATGGCATAATTCCTTCAAAATTAATTTCTGTGACTGGAAGCCTAATGTCCAATATACTACCAATCACACCCTCTGACACAGTGTGGCGCAGCGGTTAGGTGCAACGCTGTGGAGCTGTTGGCAGTGGCAATGTGAGTTCGATGCCCGACGGGATATTCCCACATGGCGCGGCAGACCTCTCCTGACTCGCCTGCTGTTCCCCTCAGCAGTGTGTTTACATCAATCTGCCTGTTCTGCTCCCCTCTCTGTCTCTGGTTAACCCTCTCGCTGCCCCATGCCCCTGGTCTGTACCCCAGCTTGTATGCATAAATAAATCTTTAAGAAAAAAAAAAGTATACAACTTTAAGAACTGACTCTGACTAAACCTCATGGGGAACAAGTCATACTTACCACTGCCAGTGGTTTCTGAGGCTTCAGATGCAGTAGAAATGTTATCTGAATATTTTTCTTCCGTGGCATTCCCATAACTAAGGCTGCCTCCTCCAATTCTAACTTCACTCTGTTCCACAGGATGTACTGCTGTTCCAAATGAGTATTTCCCTCCATTCAGAACAGATGATGGCTCAATTACAACAGGGCTGGCATCCTAAAAATCATGAAATCAGAGAATAAGAGGCAATGTTCAATAACCTGACGACTACGCAGTTTTCAAAAATGAATCCTCCAATTATCTCCTCTTTCTAACCCTCCTGCGATTGGTTACAGCCATCTGAAAAAACTGTATAAAATAAAATTGGTAAGGCAAACTGCTAAAATAAAGTACCATGTAAAGTCATTTACACTTTATTCTATTGAAAACTGGAAACCAGAGAGGGCTTTACACCAAAAATTTAAATAATAAATATGACATGTACGCTAATTCTATCATTTAGCATAATTCTATCATTTAGCAATAACTACAGCTAGCATTTTGATGTGTTCTTTATTTCCTTTGACTAAGAAACTGTAACACACACACTTAATTATAAAAATTAAGGCAGGACTCTGACTTACTAATTATGTGACTTCTCACAATAAGTAAACTTCAAAGTTTCAGTTTCTTCATGGAAAGAATGAACATGTTTGATTTTTAGGATATTATTAGAAAACTCAAAGAGTTACTAAGATTACATGAGTGACACATGTAAAGTGCCTGACATTTAACAAATGTGAACAATCATTCTGACTATTGTTAAAACTATGTCACAATATATTTTAAATATATTGTTTCTTTTTCTTCCATTTATATTGATAGCTTTTTCTATGAATGCCTTTTAAACAGGGAGATAAAAATTGGGACAACCCAATTTTTGCAATTTTTACTTTGAAAGTAACTGTAGGGCCTCCCTGAAGGCGCAACAGGTTAAGTCTCAGCACTATGAAGCTGTCCGCAGCCACTAAAGCATGAGTCCAATCCCCAGCCAGGGAGCTTCCCGCATGGTGCAGACCTCTCCTGCCTCGCCCGCTGCTCCCCTCAGCAGTATACTTCAGTCAATCTTCCTGTTCTGCTCCCCATTCTATCTCTCATGAATCCTCTCACCACTTTACACTGCTGGCCTACACCCCAGTTCTTGTATGCATAAATAAATAAATCTTAAAAAAAAAGTAACTGTATATAAAGGAATGGAGGCAAAAGCTGAAAATTGTGACACAAGTTAGGAGACTCCTGTAATAATTCAGGCAAGAAATGATGAGATGCTCAGCCAAGTTAGAGCCAGAAATAAGGAGATGAAGAGAAAAGCACAGATTTAGGAGGTGAAAAAATTGACAACTGTGTATTAAAGATAGGCAAAGATAATTTCAAAGGAAAATATGACACGCTGGTTTAGATGACAGGATGGATGTTGATACCTTTGTAAAATTTGGTGTATGGGTGAATGGGTAAGGTTTGAGGTGAGCTTATTTTGGTTTCCGATACCCAGATCTAGATAAAATTGGTAAGACTGGATAGACCTAGATAATTTGGTTTGAGATACCTAGACATTTGAGTCTCGTGGTCAGGGCAGAGCTAAATATAAAGATTTGGGCTTAACAGATTTCTTAAGGCACATGAAAATGGTATTATGTGGAATAAGGAGAGTACAGCATTTACGTGCCAAGTGGTGGAAGAATCTGGAAAGGACACTGAGTCAGTGTTATAGAGATTATGAACATTTTCTACTAAGTTTAGCAATGAAAAAACAGACATAAGACTTGGGGAAAGGTATTATGAAAATGTGTATTTGTAAGGGTTTTTTGTTTGTTTTTAGAGAAGGACTTTTGTAACTAAGAGGGAAAAGAGAGAGACTAAAGGGACTAACCACTAGAGCAGGATCCCACAGGTACTGAAGAGCTAGGCAATAGCATGGGTAGAAGAACTCAAGTGCCATTCAATAAACACTGGCAAGAATTTTAGTTGATAAAGTGATTCATGTGGGCCTCAAAGGCAATGCCTATAAAGTAATTAACTGAAACCAAAATAAAATATCAAAATTTAAAAGACAAACTTCAAATCACAGCAAAACAGGGAGCTATTGTATCATTTTATTAGATGTTTTCTCCTCTTTGATCTTTTAGCCAGGTGAATAGTCAATTTATAGATCACTTAGTAGCCAGTTCTAAAGAAATTCCTGTGCCTTTAATTAAAAAGAGCAAGCAGAATGAGAATAAAACTCGAGTTTCTTTCTACATATCAATTTACTTTATTGGATTTAAAATTTGAAAATAGCAAGATAAGTCGTATTATTGTAACTTCAAAAATTTCAGAAGCACACAAATTCACTTCATTACAGACCCAATGTTAGCTGTCAATTATTAACTTTCTTTAATAAAGAACACATGATTTTAGATATTCATAACCTAGCTCATAATAAAAAGCTATTTCTTATTTAATTCTCTTTAAATTATGATTACCTTAAGGAAAGGGTCTCAGTGTGGAAGTAATGGGATAACCTAATACTTTATATGCTAATCTAACACTGGATAATTTTTAACAACAGATCTCAATATCAATCTTCAAAAGCAACACTATTTAACTGGAGTTTAATGTATTTTCACAGAATTTATTTTTAGTTTGACCTTTTTTTTTTATCTCTTTTGATCTCTGAAATGTGACACTAATTTTCTATTTAAGACAGCGATAATAAGTTTACTTTTAAAATACATTAATCTACATAATTATAGTAAAATTATCGAATTACTACAAAAGCAATAGCATGGGCTTTATACAGCAAAAAATGGTGATTATACTAGACAAAGGACTAAGAACTAGTAGGGATCTATGTTAATTGTGGATTTTGGGTCACGAGTATCCTAAATTGGACTATCCACCAAAAAAAGTTAAAATTGTATAGACAATAGGACAATAAAACCAAATTGACCTATGGTTAACACATTGTTTGCGGGTAGTTTTTATCACGCACTAACAGGTGGTGTGGGCCATTTTTGCTAATTTTTTAAGTATAAAAAAAGTATAAAAATAAACATATTAATACGTTACCCGCATTCTACCACTAGTCTATAAAAAACGTATTAATACGTGTCCCGCGCTCTACTACCAGCCAATGTAAAACATATAAATACGTTTCCTGCATACAATATGTTAAAAGAAGTAGAAATATAAATTAGGACCAAATAGTACTTTTTTTTTTTTTAAAGATTTATTTATTTATGCATACAAGTGCTGGGGTGCAGACCAGGGGTGTGTGGTGGGAGTGGTGGTGAGAGGATTCACCAGAGACAGAATGGGGAGCTGAACAGGTGGATCTACTGAAATAACACTGCTGAGGGGAGCAGTGGGCGAGGCAGAAGTCTGCTGTGCCATGTAGGAATGTCCCTTGCTGGGGATCGAACTTCATAGGCTGAGACTTAACCCCTTGCACCAGGGAGGCCCCAAATAGTATTTATTATTAATCACATTGAATTCCAGTCTATAAATTTGAGAGCTGTTTCTTTTGTTTTTTTTTAAGATTTATTTATTTATGCATACAAGCTAGGGTGCAGGCCAGAGGTGTGGGGCAGTGAGAGGGTTCACCAGAGAACACAGTGGGGAGCAGAACAGGCAGATCAGAAATACACTGCTGCAGGGAGCAGTGGGAGAGGCAGAAGAGGTTTGCTGCGCCATGTGGGATTCTCCCTGGCCAGGCATAGACCTCGCCCAGCAGCCGCCACCAACAGCTCAACAGCACTGTGCTAACCCATTGCACCACCAGAGAGCCCCGAGAGCTGTTTTTTAAAGACAATACTGATCTCACAACTTTTCTGACACTGAGTCCACAGCAACAAAAATGCATTAAATTTCAAATGGTTTCAAAAGAAAATTTTAAGTAAAAAGGGTTTCTCATTTAAATAATTTTAACCTTTTTCTTCAATTATATTTTTCTGACTTTATTTGGTCTGTAGAGGAGCCCAGACATATTGTTTCTTTTTAAAGCTCACTATGTGAGTCTATCATGCGGTAAGAAATAACCACTGACTTAAGTATTATATCTAATACATTTGTTTTCATAAAGTGCTCCAAGACTTTAAGAGTATAGTAATCGATTTCTTAGTAAATCTATTACTTGCTCAGGAACTTGCTTTTTTAAAAAAAATTCTTTGGGATGGTCTGCTTCTTTTCCATAAAGACAAGGTAAGACAGCATGAGTAAATTTTTAAAAAATTAACTTTTTTGAAAACTAAAGTGTTCTCCCAGGTCATTTTGTTATACCCTGGAAAATCAGTTTATTCTTGCTGTAAGTGTTCTTGAATTTAAATGTTATCTGCATAATTATCATATGGTTGACAGGCAAATTCATTTTAAAATTTATATTCACTTTTTTAGTTACTTAATACTGTTTGTTTATGCACTATAAATCACTTTAAAAAATTTGAGAGACTGTATTTTGAGAAAAATTAGGTATCTTTAATTTCACTGAACAATTTTCTTCAAGTTTTCCTCTGAGTTTGGCATTTAACAGATTTCCAAAGAGAAATATGTGGAATTGTATTTTAAATGCCTTATGAGTTTAGAAATCTTATATGGATTCTATGTTTGTAAGGAAAATTTACAAGAAACCATTCTTATAATATTTCTTATTTTGGACAACTTAGTCCAGAGGTTGATCTATAGATATTAATGACAAGAAAATAGGATGATAAAAATATTCCCAAGCATTATATCTGTTAGGTAGAGTTTCACAATAACTTAGCTATAAAATGACTGTAATAGTATTTCTGTTCCTTTTCTCTTTAATAAAACATTTTCTTTCTCTAAAATAAATAAATAAATAAAAATAAAATGACTGTAATAGCTTTTCAGAGGCCACAATCTTTGTCCCCAAAGACCACAGACTGTACCATATGGTTTTATAACATGGTTTACTGAATAATACCCTTCTGACTTGGAGAATATGGACTATTCACTTCTTTTCCAATGTTCCAAATGAGAGTTGTCTATTTTCTGACTATCTCTGGATTTCTTTTCTATTCTAGGAATCAAATGCTCATGGTGTCCAGCACTGACTGACACTACTTAGGGTCTTTCTTCTTCCCCCTTCTCTACCCTAGTTTTCTTGTCATTGCTTTCTGCCTTCTTGGCTTTCAGTGAAATTGTCAACCTGTTCAGGTCAACTACTCTCATCACTACTTTCCGTCTTTGTGTTGAATATGCAAATAGTAATCAAATATTGAAGACACTGGCTCTCTGATTGCATTATTTCTGGTTGCTCTAGCAAACCTTTTTTTTCCCCTAAAAGTTAAGGGGTCTTTGTTTTGTTTTTATTGATTTCTGGATCTGAAATTATCAAAACAATCAATCTTGGAAGCCTGAGTTTTCAGAAGATAGCAAAGTTTCACTCATGGGAAAGAATTTCCTTATTTTCTCTTAGTCAATGATTCCTTAAAGTGCTACATGACACTTTAGTAAAAAATAATTCTTTTTTGAGAATTCTACTGTTTCTTCTGAGCTGTGTAATTGGCTTATGTATTAGAAAATAAGGGTCAGGATTAATTTTTCTCTCGGTGATGACTGCTAATGTTATATTTCATTAGTGTACAATGCTGGCTTCGGAAAAGCAGAAGGCATTATGGAGTAATGGAAAGAATACTAAGGAGGAATCAAGAGACCTACATTCTAGAGATCTGAATCAAGTAACAAATTGCCTAATACAACTTTGGACAATTAAAAAACCTAAAGGGACTACAGAGGCTTTACTTGCAAATTTAAAGACAAAAGGTGCCTTAATGTATTTTCTAACTCAAAAGTTAGATGATAATGAAAGATAAAAATCTGTTTATGAGTAATAGCTGTTCCCTTAAGTTTTCAGAAGAGGAGAAAAGACAAACACTACAATGATGATAAACAGAAAAGATTCACCATCTCTCCCCATTTACATTTTTATAGGAGATCTCGTATTATAGGATAACTGTTGGCTTGTTAAAGAGGGAACAGATCAACAAGATCCCACGAGCAGATCAAAAATATTCGAGTGAATCAGCAAATCTGAGATAAACCACTTCTATGCTTATTCTTCCTATTCTCTTGTTCTCTCTTATAGGCATGCTATTATCTGAAAGATTCAGTCTACCCTAAAGCTAATTAACATCTTAGGTAGGCAGAACAAGCCAATTTATTTTTTTCAAACAAGGGCATTTGAAAAAGTTGCCATAGTGGAAAGGTAAATTTCAATCACTAATTTATTATGACTGCTGCTGCTGTTGCAACTACTGCTTTTATTACTTACCTCTAAATTTATAGAGTATTTCTATTTGCCAAGTGCTAACTGCTTCACGTAAACTAACTCATTTAATTTTCATAACAACCCAACTGAAACAGATTTTGTTAGCTCTGCTGTTCCTATGAGGAAACCAAGGAAGAGTAAAGATAAGTAACTTGTTCAAGATAATACGGCAAATGTAGGATCAGGACCCTCAAACAGAGTGTACGAGCCCAATACTATCCTATATTGGTTTCTCTTAACATAAAGCTAATATTCACTGAGTACTTACTATGTGACCCAAAAATATCATGTTTCTAGAACAGATGTATCATATGTTGTAAATATGTCATTAACTCCTTTAATCTTCATAAAACCCTGTGGGAGGCAGTTATTGTCATTACTCTCTTTGCAACAGGGAAAACAAGGCCCAGAATGTCATTTTTGAAAAGTTACTTGCATTTAAAAGGAAGTTTTTTTTTTAAATTTTATTTATTTATGCATACAAGCTGGAGTGTAGGCCAGAGGTGTGGAGTGGTGAGATGATTCACTACAGACAGAGTGAGGAGCAGAACAGGCAGATCGACTGAAATATACTGCTGAGGGGAGCAGCGGGAGAGGGAGGAGAGGTCTGCTGCACCATGTGGGAAGCTCCCTGGTCGAGAATGAAACTAATATCTAATATCTGAAAAATATCTGAAATTGGCAAACTGTTTTCCAAAGTGGCTGCACCATTTATATTTCCACCAGTAACATATGATGGTTCTAGTATCTCTACTACTCCCATGTATCAGTGTGGTGTTGCCTGACACAACAGCACAGAGTCTGGTTCACAGTAAATACATTCATTTCCTTGTCCTTCAAATATTTATATAGGTTCGGAATATTTTATTACTGATTAGGAGTCACACAAGGTCTAATGGAGCTGAAAACCCTATGAAAAATGTAGATAAACAGGAATCTTACTCACATATTTGACATATTCTTTCCACTGCTGCCACCACTGCATGGAAATGATAAACCAATTATGTCCTGGTTGTAGACCATACCTGCTCTCTCTCTCTAACCATCCTCTGTAAATACAAAAGAAAATCAAATGAAAGTGTGTATAATGGATTACCATTATAAGTTTTTATCAAGGAAAAACAAGACAGATATACTCTGGAAAATGTCGAGATTTTAATGAGTGAAATATTGATAAGCCAATTTTAAAAATCATAACAACACTATTAAACTTCATTACTGATATTTATAAAACAGCTTTATTGAGAAATAATTTGCATAAAATTTAGCAGTATTAAGTATGCAACTCAATGATTCTGAAAAATTCACAACCACCACACAATCCAATTTTAGAACACTTTAATTACCCCAAAAGACACTTTGTGTCCACTTCTGGTCAATCCATGTTACCACCCTAGGAAACAGCTACTCTATACAGATTTCCCTTTTCCAAACATTTCATATAAATGGGGTGATATAATGCATAGTCTTTCATATTTGGCCTCTTTTACTTAGCATAATGTTTTTGAGGTTCATTTAATTTGTAATATCATTTGTTTTGTTTTTTTATAGTTAACAATATTCCATAGGTAAGTATATACATTTTGTATCCATCTAATATCTGAAGAATATCTGAAACTGGCCAACTGTTTTCCAAAGTGGCTGCACCACTTATATTTCCATCAGTAATATATGAGGGTTCTAGTATCTCCACATTCTTGCCAAAATTCATTGTCTGTGTTTTCTATCATAACCATTCTAGCTGGTGTAAAATGGTGTCACACTGAGATTTTTTTTTTTTAAGAGTTATTTATCTATACATACAAGCCAGAGGCGTGGGGCGGCGAGAGGGCTCACCAGAGACAGAGTGGGGAGCAGAACAGGCAGATCAGAAATACACTGCTGAGGGGAGCAGTGGGCGAGGCAGGAGAGGTCCGCCACACCATGTGGGATTCTCCCCGGCCGGGCGTCGAACTGGCATAGTGCACTGCCGACAACTCCACAGCGCAGCGCCCAACCGCTGCTCCACCAGGGTGGCCCCCACACTGAGATTTTTAAAACACTAGTTTTATTGAAAAGAAATTTACACAACATAAGGTGGTAGTTGTACAACATTTCCAATGTACTAAATGCAACTAAATTGTACTCTTTAATTGCACACTAATTTTGGAAGTGACAGTGAAGATGGCATCAGAGGCGGTTCCCTGCTTCATTCCAGGAGGATAATCTGAGAGTAGTCCAGAAGGGCACTGAACAGAGAATTCTCTAGCTTTGGGAAACCAGAACATCTCTTGGATATTAGAGACCAATGCTGACCACACCAGAAGAGAAACTGAGAAAATTCAACTTTATATAACATAAGGTGAGTAGAAAGAGGTGCCTGAGACTGCAGCTAGGGCAGGAGCCCGTAGTGCACACCCGTCCTCCTGTGTATCGCTGGTGGCTCTGGGAGGGAAGAGCTGATTAGTGTGGAGGTGGTCCACTAAATGAGATGGGACACTTGGGGAGAAGCTGGGCTATGCCAGGCACGTCTGGTATCCAGCAAAGAGGACAGGGTACAGAACTGTGTTTCCCCTGTCTTATACCCTTGGGACTCAACCTGATGCTGTGAAGCAGGCTGACAGTGCAGCCCACAGACCGTAGAAACATGGGTAAGGAAACCCAGAGAGGAGAGCTATCAGCAGTACCATAAACACGAGCCACGCCTGCACACCACTTTACCAGTGACTGGACCCCTCTGGGTCCCTCTCCCACCCCCTGAATTAGCTGCTGCAGATTAATTTCGCAGATATATAATGTACTTACTGTACACTTGCCATGAAAAGCTAAAAACAAACAAACTCACAGTTCCATCTGCTGGTAAAAAGGAAGTTCTACACTTTTAGTTTTCAATTATAACTGAATAAAGCTGAAAAAACTGTCAACAGTGATTATCTACAATTGGAATGAGTAATTTTTGTTCTTTTTGCTTAAATTTCTAACCTTTCTATAATAAATATCAACTATTTTGTAGTAAAGTTGCAGCCTTTTAGCTTATGTCTTTTTTATTTGAGAAAATTTACTACTCAATGAAATTTTAATGTTAAATAGAATTTAATCTCTAATCCAATTCATTAGTTAGGAAGTTACTTTAACAAAAATATTTCAGTATAAAAATTGTGGAGGTACAGTGTTACTGTAATGATTATACTAAAATGGGACTTGCTGTTAATAACAATATATTCCAGGTATTAGAAATTTCAGCTATAAAATTAAAAATACATAGATCAAAACTACAAACTTACCTAATAATTTGTCCTTCCTCTTCTGGAGTGGCAGGTCTTAACCCCAGAACTATGTGACATACCTAAAGAAGGGAAAAGTAAGCTTTATGATTGGACAGTATAGTATTTCACATTCGCTGTATGAAATCCACTTTGGCAATGAGAATCTGAATTAGCAACAGCTTTCAAATAATGAATTATCAATGATTCACTTTAGTAGATTTAAACTTCAGCTTTTTTAAAAAGAAAAAAAGAAAAGAAAAAACATTTCAGTGGAGACCAACTCCAAATCTATTTGTGGAATAGGAAAGAGACAAAGCAAGAAAGGGGGGGAAAAGGGAGGGAGGGAGAAAGCAGCAAGAGAGAGCATGGGAGGAAGAGAGATTTCCGAATATTTCATCAATGCTATATATTTTACTGTATCTCAAGCAGAGAATATTTTCTACCTTTCTGAAATCTGAAGAGTATATGATACTTGGGGAGAGAAGTGAAGAAAAGATGAAGAGAACACAGGAGATAAAAGAGCCAAGAGATGGCATTTACATTTGAATAACTAAGGAAAAAAATTATTGGCACTAATGATTTTATGATTTTAAGGCTCATTTCCTCATTTTATTTGCCTTCTCTAAATATCAAACAACATTTCCCTCCCAATATTTTATTATGAAAAATTTCAAACACAGAGAAAAGTTATTAATTTTACACTTCACACACACTATCTAGATTCTAACATTAATATTGTATTTGCTCTTTGTACCCACTGATTCATCCACCAATCCATCTTAATTTTTGGATACCATTTCAACGTAAATTACATATACTATTACAGGTCTCTGCAAATTCATTAGCATGCCCATAACTAATTATAGCTCAATACTGTTTGTTTATAGCTTTGTTTACTGCTTGAGGCAATATTTATATAACAAGGAAATAAATTAAGTTTTTAAGATTAATCTGTATTCCATTATATGACGTCTCATCACTAGATACTTGGGTTTTTGATACCTGTTTTTGGTAGGCAAAATTAAAAAAAAGGAAACACACATACTTAAAAGTTAATAAATTGTAAGTGTACTTTTCACAATGTAGACACACCTAAGTAACTTTTACTCATTCAAGAAACAGAACATTACTACCTCTCCAGAAACCTCACTTTGGGTTTCTTAGATACCACTGCACCCTTTTGATACATTAACTACCCTAAATTCTGTTACCATGGATTGGTACTGTCCACTTTTTTTAAAAAGATGTATTTATTTATGAATACAAGAGCTGAGGTATAGGCTAGAGGTGTGAGGCAGGAGGAGGAGGGGAGGGTAAGAGGATTCACCAGAAACAGAGCGGGGAGCAGAACAGGCAGACTGACTGAAATACACTGCTGAGGGGAGCAGCGGGTGAGACAGGAGAGGTGTGCTATGCTCTGTGGCTATGTGGGTCAGCTCCCTGGTGGGGATCGAACTCATGCTGCAGTGGCTGCCAATAGCTTCACAGTGCTGAGACTTAACCCCCTGCACCATCAGGGGGTCCCTATTGTCCGCTTTTGAATTTTTTGTCCAGTATTTTCCACTCAACATTACGTAAGATTCACTCATGTTACGGTATAGTGTACCACTGCAAGCATCTGCCATACTTTGTTTACTGTTGATGTACTTATTTACTGTTGGTATTTATTTGGATCATTTTCTGGTTTTGGCTATAACAAAGAACTTACTTGCTATCTGGTGTTCAGATCTGTTTCTGTAGTACACACACATAGGGTAGACTTTCTGGGTCACAGGGAATGCATATGTTCAACTTTTCTAAATAGTGTCAAGCAATTTTTAAATTATTATAATTTATATTCCTACCAGCAAATGTGTAGGAATTGCAGATGCTTATTATTCTCAGCAATACTTCATATCATTTAAAAACTAACCATGCTGGCAGATGTCTAATGGCATTCCAAGGGGTGGGAGACAGAGAAACAGAGATGGGGTATGAGGGGAAAGCACAAGCAAAGGGATGCCTTGGCTCTCAACACCAGAGAAACAAAGGAATGTGTTCTTCCGTAGACAAACAGAACTGAATGCAGCCCTGTTACATCCTGATTTTTAGCCTAGTGAGGGTCCATGTCTGACTTTTGACCTATAGAACAACAAGATAATAAACCTGTGTTGTTTTAAGATGCTAACTTTGTAATAAGATGTTACAGCAGCAATAAACAACCTATGTAGGAGATGATCCAAATTTATGGATTGGAAGCTACAATAGCATAAAGATGTCAGTCTGCCCTTAAATTCCGTTATGGATTTGGTATACTCAAAATCCCAAAACGCTGAAGCTCATTTTGGTGGAGAGGACACAGAATGAACCTTGGAGGGTAGAGCAGGCAGGTGTGAATTGGAAGGAGACTGGCTCCTTATTCTAGACTTTGACTTTATATCATCTTTTCTATTTTCTTTGGGAGAACAAAAGCCTGAGCAAAAAATACAGAGTATTTCATGAATTTGCATGTCATCCTTGTGCAGGGGCTGTGCTAATCTCTGTATTGTTTTGATACAGGTGTTGCTGAAGCAAGCACCAGACCATGTACTTTTTAAAACTAAAAACTGCCTACTATGATCCATCTTTCTGTTCACAGTGCCTCAGTTGTAAGGAAAAGTCCTTTAAAAAGACAACAGTGAAGCAAAACAGCAATTTATGATGCCTGTTGTAATTTAAATTATTTTCTATCATGAATTATATGCTGCTCTATCATGAATTACTATAAACAAACATAATCATCTATGTTCTGCTTTCTTATCACCCATGTCACAATTTTGAGAACTTTCAGTGGATATTCATGATCTATTTTGCCATCTTTCACGTGGAGTACAGAGTACAGTAGTTCTTTTTATAATATGTGGTTTTATAGCGAAGAGGAAATTAACTACACATAATGGAAAAGATATAGTAGTAAGGCTATTCCTACCCTCTATACCTATTCTTTACATACCTGGAAAAGGAGATTCAAAAATTCATTGGCAAGAACATTTTTTACACTCCATATCTGATAGTCTTCTAGAGTAAGATGCCCCATCTGAAAGAGAAACAATATTCAAAAAATCTCGTTAAGACTGTCCTAATTTTTTAAGAGCATTTGAATAAAATTTTATTAAACTCCTGTTAGCCATTTACTAAAAGCAAATGAATAATTTAAAGTAGATACTACATGTTTATATGAAAAGTAGGCGAACTAGGTAAGCTTGAAAGTATCAAAACTGTTGAAGCAGTCAATGGTAATGAGGACAGTTTATTAACAATCTTCCAAGACGACCTAGGAAATAACTGACAATAGTTTCTGCTTGAAGGTCTACCTAAATCACAGAAGGTTCTAAGTAGGCAAAAATGGAGTATTTACTAATTCTGAAAGTAAAAGGTAGTCTCTTTAGATTATGCCCTTTCATCCTAACAATTTTTAAAAACTTTCTTAGAAATACCTTGTGACAGTACCAGACTTAAGATATTTAAAGGTCTTAAATATACACAGAAACATAAATATCTATATTTCCCCAAAATACAATTTAACATTATTTTTTTAGCAGTATTTTTGTGGTTCCAGTGAATTTTCAACGTATCAAAGTACATACACACACAGTATGCAGTTTATTTTTTGGTCAGGCAAAAATATAGTCAAATGTTTGTTGTTTTATGTGGTCAACATTTACCTAACAATCCTGGATGAATAATAAAATTTTGAGCTTTTATTATTTAATGAACTTGATAGGCTCTTTTTAAAAGATTTATTTTCATTTATTTATGTATACAAGAACTGGGTGTAGACTAGAGGTGCTGGGTGAGCGTGTGTTTGACAGGATTCACCAGAGACAGAGTGGGGACCAGAACAGGTGGATCTACCGAAATACACTGCTGAGGGGAACAGTGGATGAACCATGTGGGTTAGCTCCCTGGTCAGGGATTAAACTCATGCTTCAGTGGTTGGCTATAGTTCGACAGTACTGAGACTTTAACCCCTGCGCCAGCAAGGAGGCCCTGATATTTTCTTTTTTTATGATATAATAGCCACACATGATAAGGAAAGATTTTAAAGCAATCTGATTATAATTATTTACTTTCATAATACAACTTCTCATTAGGTGTGCTAATATCCTCCTAAAGGTACAAAATAATAGAAAATACTAGCACAATCTGGTCATAGTGAATATGGTTAATAGGTTTGGTTCAAAGAGCCGAGTACTATTCTATAAACTGTCATCATTTCATTATTATGATTACATGGAGATGGAAGAGCTAAATTTCTTCTTAAAATTTGTAACAGAGTCAGGAGTAGAAACTCCCCAATGTTCCATAAAAATAGACAGCAATAACACCTATAAATTTACCAAACATTAGGGAAAATGGAATTAGTAATTTTATCTCTAGATAAGGCATTTTCTAATAGAAACCCTTCCAGATTATTGTTCTTATACATACCATGTATCAACAAAAGTGAATACTTCTAGTTCTTGGCAGAAAGAAGACTACCTGTTTTGTCAAATAAAGCTCAAGTCCAGTAAAATTCATTTCTGTCACTTTTTATTAACTACCAATGGAACTAAGAATTGAACTATTATTAGTTCTATTCCATATTAGTCTTAATTAGTTAGGACTAATTCCTTATGAGTCTCAAATCCTTCTGGAATTCTGATTGAAGAAAAAAAATCAAACAACCTAATATTTCTATTTCTTTTCAACCTCGTGGTCTACAACCTACCAATCTGGAACAAGGTACTTGTCAATGTCTTAGTAGAAAGGTTCAGATTAACTCAAGTGTGCTTCATGGATGTTAACTATTTTTAATTTCACAGGTACACACAGATTATCAGAGTAATGCAAGCTATAGGTGTAATCCTATTGTAATATCATATAATAAAGACTGTTCAAACTAAAAAAATTCAAGAATTTAATTCTACGTAAATACATGCTTATTCCTACTGTTACATGCTTATTCTGACCACTATTTAAAAACTTACGAAAGACCCTGGCGAAATGCTATCTAAAAATTTTTGTTTTAGAAATATATCCATTTCTTGGCCAACAGATACATGAAAAAATGTTCAACATCACTTATAATCAAGGAAATGCAAATCAAAACCACTATGAGATACCACCTCACACCTGTGAGGATGGCACACATTAAAAATACAGGCAATAACAAATGCTGGAAAGGATGTGGAGAAAAAGGAACTCTTCTGCACTGCTGGTGGGACTGTGAACTGGTCCAACCACAATGGAAAGCTGTATGGCGATTCCTCAAACTGCTAAACATGGAGCTTCCATATGCCCCAACAATACCACTTTTGGGAATCTACCCAAAGGACACAAAAACACTAATCCAAAAGGATACATGCACCCGTATGTTCATTGCGGCACTGTTCACAATAGCAAAGGTATGGAAGCAACCCAGATGTCCAAAAATAGATGATTGGATCAAGAAGATGTGGTACATATACACAATGGAATACTATTCAGCATTCAAAGAAGATAA